>ML804313.1:24449-36902 GCA_009831015.1 Picea engelmannii | reverse complement strand
AAATTCAAATATCAAAATTTTACAATCATGTCTTTCCATTGTTCACTCATTATACAATGTTTTAACATGTGGAATTCTGAAATTAATTGAACGTTATTAAGAAGAAGAATCTTAAAACATGTGAAATTGTAAAATTTATTGAAGATCCTTATCCTTATGACACAAATTAACTTTATTGTGTATTACATGCAATAATCATGAGTACCACGAGTATTAATGCTACTATGGACATAATCATGAGTACCACGAGTATTAATGCTACTATGGACATAATCATGAGTACCACGAGTATTAATGCTACTATGGACATAATCATGAGTACCACGAGTATTAATGATATCATGAGTACCATGAATATTAATGCTACTATTGTGTATTACATGCTAACAAGTGTTGCATGGTAGCGTAGTCCCTGCTAGGTTGGGATGGGAGTAAATGTGACCTAGTAGAGACACGTGGCTAGAAAGTTGAAATACATGTGGTTTGCATGCAGAACATAGTATTCCCGGATTAGTTCTTCCTAAAAAAATAAAAAATTATCAACATTTCAAAAGTTGTTGGACACAAAAAATTTGGCATTACTGAATTAGTTATCTTTAAAACAAGGTCTCCTGGACATAAAAGAAATTGAAATTTATGAAATTATAGGTTCCTGGATAGCATAAATTATACATACCAAAAATGTAATTTTATAAAGTAGATATTTAGTTTTATACATACGAAATGTGTACTTTTATAAAGTATGGGGATGAGATTGCCCTCATTCCATACTTAGACAGTTTTTGGATCGTGGGTTCTCGGACTGACGGACTCAAAATTGGGCCTCTAATGTTTTGTGCCCTACAAATAGCACCGACAGTCCCGCGATACATAAATTGAAAAGCGGAGTTGCGAACTATAGAAATTTAGCAGAAATTAATAATGTCTGTTACATATCTCTGGAAATTACATGAACATTTAAAAGCATACAATAGAATAGTAATAACGTCTGTTACATAGGTTCGTGGAGAAAAAAACAAAAATATTAGCATTCCTGAATTGAAATTTATCAAATAACAGGTTCCTCGACAACATAAATTATACATACGAAATATGTACTTTTATAAAGTAGATATTTAGTTTTATACATACGAAATTTGTACTTTTATAAAGTATGGGGATGAGATTTTATAGAGCATGCATGGAGCCCTCATTGCATATTTAGCCAGTTTTTGGATCACGGGTTCTCGGGCTGGCGGGCTCAAAATTGGGCCTCTGATGTTTCGTGCCCTACAAATAGCACAAACAGTTCTGCGATATACAAAATGACACGCGAAGTTGTGGAATATAGAAATTTACCAGAAATTAATAATGTCTGTTACATATCTCTAGAAATTACACATGAACATTTAAAAGCATACAATAGAATAGTAATAACGTCTGTTACATAGGTTCATGGAGAAAAACACAAAAAATTAGCATTCCCGAATTAGTTTGCTTTAAAACTAAGGCTTTTCTTGGACACAAAAAATATAGCATTGCCGAATTAGTTTTCTTTGCATACGTTTTACATATGTTCGTGGAGAGAAACACAAAAACAATAGTAACGTCTGTTACATAGTTTCGTAGAAAAAAACACAAAGAAATTAGCATTCCCGAATTAGCTATCTTTAAAACAAGGGATCCTGGAAACAAAAGAAATTGAAATTTATCAAATTTTAGAAAGTAGATATTTAGTTTTATACATACGAAATATGCACTTTTATAAAGCATGGGGATGAGATTTTATAGAGCATTCATAGAGACCTCATTCCATACTTAGCCAGTTTTTGGATCGCAAGTTCTCGAGCTGGCGGGCTCAAAAATGGGCCTCTGTTGTTCTGTGCCCTACAAATAGCACCGAGAGTTCCGCGATATACAAATTGACAAGCGGACTTGCGGACTATAGAAACTTGTCATAAAATAAATAATGTATGTTACATATCTCTGGAAATTACATCAACATTTAAAAGCATACAATAGAATAGTAATAATGTCTGTTACATAGTTTTGTGGAGGAAAACACAAAAAAATTAGCATTCCCAAACTAGTTTGCTTTAAAACAAAGGGTTCTAGACAAATAAAAATTGAAATTTATCAAAGTATAGGATCGTGGACGCCCAAAAAGTTAGCATACAATAGAATAGTAACAACGTTGTGCAACACAAAAAGTTTAGCATAGAATAGGAGACAAAAAATATAGCTGGCCTCCATACTTAACCAGTTTTTGGATCGCGGGTTCTCGGGATGGTGGGCTCAAAATTGGGCCTCTGTTGTTCTGTTTCCTACAAATAGCATCGGCATTTCCACGATATACAAATTGATAAGCAGACTTGCGGACTATAGAAATTTATTGAAAATAAATAATGTTTGTTACATATCTCTGGAAAATACATCAACATTTAAAATCATACAATAGAATAGTAATAACGTCTGTTACATAGGTTCGTGGAGAAAATCACAAAAAAAATAGCATTCCTGAATTAGTTTGCTTGAAAGCAAAGGCTTCTGGACACAAGAGAAATGGAAATCTATCAAAGTATAGGTTCTTGGACACCCAAAAAGTTAGCATACAATAGAATAGTTACAATGTCGTTCAAGACAAAAAAATTAGCATACAGTAGGACACAAGAAATGTAGCAGATCCAAATTACTTTTCTTTGGAACAAACAAGAAAGGTTCCTGGAAACCCAAAATTTAGTATACAATAAAGGCATTGCTGAAACAGTTTTCTCTGGAATTTATC
Organism: Picea engelmannii; assembly: GCA_009831015.1. NCBI lineage: Eukaryota > Viridiplantae > Streptophyta > Pinopsida > Pinales > Pinaceae > Picea > Picea engelmannii. The sequence goes on along the minus strand of ML804313.1, from coordinate 34,138 downwards.
AAAAATTAATAATGTATGTTACATCTTTCTGGAAATTTAAATGTGTTTGTCATATAGACTGGGATTGGGGCTCCCACAGACCATAAAAAGAAATAAGTACAAGAATTAGGAATGTCGAAAGAAGAAGTGCGCAACGGTAGAGAGGAAGACCTGAAAAGAAGAAATTGGAAGTTATGAGTCTTTGGTTATAGTTTTCTATTTAAAGAGGTCATAAGTGGATTGATAAAGAAAACAAGATGATAGCATAGACTTAAACTGGATTGATAAAGAAAACAAGATGCCAATATAGACTTACTATGAAGCCGATGCGTTTTTGTTGCTGTCGTTGATGGTCAGTGGAGTCTTGTCGACCGGTTGTTGCCCTTCCTGGACGAGGTTGTCCATTCGTTGTTGGAACCATTCGTCGATGTAGATTTTCATGGGGGTTGTGTTGATTTCATCCCAGATTTCTATGTCATAAAGTTTGTTTTCTAATTTCCTTAGATCCATTGAAATACTATGCAGACTCTATTCAATTTATTCATTGTGTGCCGCACGGAACAATAGAAGGGCACAGAACAATAGAAGGCCAATTTTCAGTCGGCCACCCCAAGAACCTGCGATGCAAAAAATGGGTAAGTATGGGATGAGGGCTCCGTGCATGCTTTATATATCTACTTTATAAAATTACATATTTCCTATGTTTAATTTATGTTGTCCAAGAAACCTATAATTTGATAAATTTCAATCTCTTCTGTCCAGGAGCCCTTCTTTTAAAGAAAACTAGTTCGGGAATGCTAATGTATACACTGAACATGACCTGTCATAGTTCGATACAGCCTATCCGCGAAGCTGCATCCATAAAACTGGCTAAGTATGCAACCGAACGACGGTCGTTCGGAATGATCACGGAACTCTCCATGCTATTTGTAGGGCACGGAACAACAAAAGCCCAATTTTCAGCCCGCCACCCTGAGAACCCGCGATCATTAACTTGTGTTGTCCAAGAAACCTATAATTTGATAAATTGCAATATCTTCTGTCCAGGAGCCTTTCTTTTAAAGAAAACTAATTCAGGAATGCTAATGTATACACCGAGCATGACCTTTCATAGTTCTATAGAACCTATCCGCGAAGCCGCATCCATAAAATTGGCTAAGTATGCAACCTCAAAATGACCATAGAAAGGAGAGAAACTATAGAGTCAGAAACACAGTTTACAAGAGGAAAATAAAAGGGGGAGAACAATTATATCACCCACACAACAAAAGGTAATCTCATAAATATGAAACCATAGTAACACAAAATCCATGGAAAAAGCATCGCCAGCTATGAAATATACTTTGAGGCAGACAAACTCTGCTTCAACGCGTAAGAGATGCAACTTACATCCCCTGCAATTGTTTAGTCTTTATTTTATCTTAATAGTATTCTATGCAAACTCCACTGCAAAAAATGTAACCAGAGATCCAATTGCAGATGCAGCATCCCAACATTGCAAACCCTAGGCAAACAAGAACAAGCAGCAAATAAGAACCCAGCTAAGAAGCACCAAAAGGCCCAACTGCAGTCACAGGACCGGAACCCTGCAAAGTTGAATCAAGCAACAATAAACAACATACAACGAAGAAAGAAGCAAGAAACAACCACTCCCACAGGAACGATGTTGTTCCAATCGCGATTGCAGAAACTCAAACGTGCACACTGCAACAACACGAATAGGCAAGTAAGAACAACAACAACATGCAAATAAGAAATCAGTGACCATGCAAAAAACAAGCATGGACCAGTGAACCAGCAATGCCGCTGAAGCATATAAATTTTAAAAACGAAAGAAAATGTCTTGTAACAAGCCTGTTAAGTAACCATTCAACACTACCAAGCCTGTTAGGTAAACATTTAAGTCTGTCATAAATGCTCTGTAAACATTTAAGAAAAAAATTCAATGTGGCAGGTCTCTGACGTATCCCAAAAAAATTATTATATTTTTTGTAACAATAGTTCGAACACCAGAGAATGTATTGGAAGACCAAACTTTGGATATGCCACCATATCAAACATTGCCATAAATTTACCAAGCATAAAATGCTAAACCAAACATTCGAATTAATGCTAGCATTAATCCACCTTCGTCAAATGCATAACAAAATATATGGTTCAAAAAGACCATATATAATCAAATACTTTGGATATGTCAACATATATAACATTGGGAATAGTGAAGCCGGCAATAAGACCTCCAATCCATTGTCCAATCAGATCATGACAAATATGGTACTTTCTTTTATATAAAAATCGATGTTTTCAGTTCCCTGGTTCCAACAATAAATAATATGGAAATATTTGTGGTCAAAGGACATACTAATATGAAGTCAACGATTTATCAATCGCTATAGTCCCTTTATGCCTACGACAGGGACTAATAATGAGTACCACAAGTATTAAGTCATGTGGACTTTATGGGGTTGGAACTTGGGCTACTATTAACAATAGTCGTGCATGCTTGCCATATTTTCATATGCTACTTTTAATTATCCTCCAATGACTTATATTTGAGATATGCTCCCATGCCACTATTAATCTTAATTATCCTCCAATGATTTATATTTGAGATATGCTCCCATGCCACTATTAATCTTATTATGATGACTCATATTTTCAAGGGCCACTTTTAATCTTATTATGATGACTCATATTTTCAAGGGCTCTAATGTGTTTTGACTCCTGTACAAATTTTCAAAACCAATAGAAAGGGATAGGGGCGATGTCGAACATTGTCCTCCCCATTCTTCACCTTGGTTTTCAATTCAAATTTTAAATAATTTAAATGTTTTGTTATTATTATTATTATTATTATTTAGATTAAAGTTTAGTTTAGTTTAGTTTATTTTTTAATTACTTGTTTAAGTTTTGTGTTTTAGGTTTTTATTAAAAAAAAATTATAAATTTTGTTTTTTCCTCAAGTTTTGTAATTAAAAAAGAAAATCTTTTAAATTTGAGTTTTTTAAGTTTATTTTTTAATTATTTGTTTAAGTTTTGTGTTTTAGGTTTTTATTAAATTTTGTTTTTTTCCTCAAGTTTTGTAGTTTAAAAAAAAAACTTTAAAATTTGAGTTTTTTTGAAAAGGTATTTTTTTTTATTTTTATAAATCATTTTCTTTTTAAAGTTTTATGAGTTTTTTATTTTTATTTTTATCATTTTTCTTTTAAAGTGTTTTTTTTTTTAAGTTTTATGTTTTTTTTTAATTTGTTTAACTAAAATTTACTCAATGCAATTTTTTTTTAAACGTGTTTTTTTTCCTTTTTCTTCAAAAAAATTGTTTCCTTTTTTAATTAACCTCATATTGTTTGCTTTACCTGTTGGCATAATTTTTTTTAACAATTTGCAGATCTTTAACACTTTAGTTCATATCAACATATTTAATATGACCCATCAAAGTCCTAATAAAGTTGAACACACTAAGGTTGAACTAGGTCTCCGCCTAGAGTGGCACCTCTTGACCATCCTCTGCTCACTACAGGCCTTTGTAAGGTGGAAGAACTGGTTCCTTTGGATGTATCTAAAATTGGAAAATTTTATGCTTTTATTGGAAGATGGAAGAATATCTCCAACAAAGTGGATCAACTTCCTTCAATGCTTGGACTTGACAAGCCATTCTTGTTTCAAAAACAATTCTCTATGTAAGGAATAGCTTTAGGTCATGGTATCTGCTCTCTAGGAAACGATAAAGCTAGCCATTAATTGTGTTGACCTTAACTATGGAAGAAAATTACAGATGCAAAGCAACTTGGACGTGTTGGCTGCCAAAATCGACCTGAATCTTCACTATTGCGGTCTCTTGGTGAAAATTGACATATTAGGTGAGACAACCATTCCTTTAAAGCTTACCGAGTCTTGATTTGGGGCAAGACATGAAGCAATATGATGGAACATAAGAGAACAAAAGCCTACAACTCTTTAATTTGAAAGTTTCAAGAAATTGTAAACCAAATTACAACATCAGAGACGTCACTAACCTCCTTCGTGTATATGACTTGGAGCAAGGATGTCTTGCCAACACCCACCATGCCATACACGTTGATCACATGAGCCTAGAAATGAGGTTTGGTGAGCCATGTTTGCAGTTGATACCGAGCAGATTGAATGCCTAAGCCCATGAATCCATATTCTAGCAAAGGTTGAACAAGCAAGTCTACCTGAGGAATTGCAGCATACACAATCTACTAGGTATCTACATATATTCTAAAGTCCCTTTCTATCTCTTGAAAGAGGCCATCATACGTGGTCAACCAAGCTCTAATTTGCATGGGAATGTTAGGATTGCAGAGGAAGTAGCAACAAAAAAGACACCACCCTCTCTCTCTATGTTAGTTAGGCCCATCGATAAGATCTTTGGCCTCTCCAAGAAAGTTGTTCATATTTTTCAAGCATATTTCCATGGGCCCRGGGARCCTCTTYTATTGATCTTGGAATTGGTTGTGAATATTGATTAACAAKCCCTCCATAGTGCTAAACCWTGTATCCATAATTTGCAGGTTACCCTCCAATTCAATAACATCCATCAACCTTAGGATAATTACAACAATAATAGCATTTGTGAGGTTGGCCACCATTCCCACCTCAAAATATACTACCATAGTTGATAACAGAGAGAGAAAGAGAATGGGAATCACTATAACAAAGCAGAGAGTTGAAAACATTCAGTCGCTAGCTACCCAATACTGAAGTACTGATGAATCCATTGTAGTGAGGACTCGATTGTTCCAGGAGCACGAATAGAAAATATGGTTGAAATCCAAAGCCTAGCCTAGAGGAAAATACAAATCCATATCCATCTTTTTTTTATTCCATAAGCCGTTCCAATTCCATATCCTTGAGTCATGGAGGAGAATCTCTCTATGTATTTTGAGAGGAGGCAACTTAGAGCTAGAGGACAAGCTAAATATGAATTGAGTACTAGACCATTGATCACATTCTTACACTCTGGGCCATCATTGAGGAGGTGCGGAATCACTCTTCGAAATTTTATTGTTGCTTTGTGGAATTTCAAAAATCTTTTGATTCCATCCCCTTGTTACGAAATGTTCCCCTTATGGACAGGTGAAACTTTCGTTGGATTGCTAGACCCCTATACCAAGACAGAAAGAGTACAAGTGGATGCTAACATACCTTTAAACTCATCTAGAACAATCAAATCGAGAAGGAGAGAAAGGATATTATGTACCTTTTCTGACGTTTGTCCTCACTGCTTCCAATCCCTAAGCTTGATCTTCAAACTCCTTGGTGCAAAGTGAGATTTGCAATGGACTCCAAAAGGAAAACTATCTTCTACTCTACTTGATTAGATAAGACAAGTCTATCTACGAAGATTAGAGCAATAGTAGACAAGAAAATGTAACACGACATAAACTTGAAGGAAATAGGCCAAGTATATATTGAATGAGATCCAATAAGAAGATACTTACAGACCACAATTGATATCGCAACAACCTCTCCAAGCTCTACTTGTCCAACCCTTGCATGCATGAATCAAGATAAAAATAATGATGCTTTACTGATTTCTCCTCGCTTTCACCATGGAAATGCCTCCAGTTTATAGGCTTTCAGAGGCTCAACCACCTTGGGTATTTTTTGAATTGGTTGAGGATATGGCTCCATAAGTTATGATTTCTTCCTTAGATAGATCCATGGAGTAGGACATCAGCCAAACAAACCCCAACCTATCAAATTTGTCCCTTAGAAGAAGGTGGGATTCACCATGATTTTCTCCAACCAACAATGACGCTTCCTTAAAGTTGACAACAAGGCGTCATGGCACAAGGAGCACCGACGCTCCCTAAGCATGGTTAGGGGGGCGCCAGTCTTCTTAAATTCCAAAAAATGGTCAAAGTCTTAGGTGAAAAAGTATGTTTCGATTGTCAAATGATGGGGATTTTCCTTCCAACATGATTTAGGGGTTGCGACAAGTGCTTTCATGGTGTCGATTGAGTTGTGGCACTTACCAAAAATGTATGAGGCATGTTATGACACTTGCGACAGTTTGGGTTCGACACTTACAACACTTGCGACACTTACTATGTGATGTTTTCACCACATGCGACACTTAGAACGTGGTGTTTGCGCCATGTGCGACACATCATGCAAGTGTGGAAATTTGATGTGTAACATCCATAGGAGGATTTTCTCTAGAGACTTAGAGACCTTATTCACCGCTATCTATTAGTTGTGGAGCCTGATTATCTTCCTGATTGAGAGGTCTTTTACTTTCAGCCGTGTTTATACCCCGATGGGGGTTCGAGGGCGAAGCCCTTGAAGGAAAAATTGCCTTGTAAATGTATATTGTAATTTCATTGTAAATCTGGATCGTTCATTATAAGGTCGCAGATCTAATGATAGAGATTATGTTAGGGTTTTTTTCCCTAGAAGGCAACCCTCTTTTATGAGGGAAATGTATTGCGGCTACGGTTGATGGTGAATATTGTATTCTAAGATAGGAGACTGTGAGAGAAATAAGAGGAAGTTACAGCAGGTTTGTTGTAGGTTGTATCCCTTCATATGCTGGATAATAATAAAGGAAGGACCTGGCAATTTCTCTGGTGGACGTAGCCCACACTGGGTGAACCACGTAAATCCTTGTCTCTATTGTATTGTGTATCTTCTGTGTTTTGTTTCCGCATTTGTTTTATTTTATTTCTCCACGGTCCTGTTTTTCTAACAACTGGTATCAGAGCAAAAGGTAACTCACAGGAAAAGAGGGTTCCTGGTTCGAGTGGGAGCAATGTCGGAAGATGGAAAGTTTAGGGTCAAGAAATTTAATGGCCAAAACTACCAGTTATGGAAGATGCAGATGGAAGACTATTTATATCAGAAGGATCTATTCCTACCATTGAGTGGAATAGCAAAGGAGCCAGTGGCTACGAAGGATGAAGAATGGGAGATTCTTGACAGAAAGGCTCTAGGAACGATACGGCTAAGCCTGCCAGCATCGGTGGATTTCAATATTTCCAAAGAAAAGACAACGAAGGTTTTGATGGACGCATTGGTCAAATTGTATGAAAAACCCTCGACGTCCAATAAGGTATTTCTAATGAAGAGATTATTTAATATGAAGATGTCAAAACGTGGGTCTGTTGTAGATCATTTAAATGATTTTAATACGGTTACTAATCAACTAAGTTATGTAAAAGTGGACTTTGATGATGAGGTCAGGGCTCTACTAATCTTGTGCTCATTGCCAAAAAGTTGGAATGGCTTGGTCATGGCTATAAGTAACTCTGTCTCTGGTTCAAATACTTTAAAATTTGATGATGTTGTTGGTGTTATCCTTAGTGAGGAAATGCTTTCTAAGCTAATCAATAAGAATAGTAATCTGTGCTGAGAAAAGAAATAATAACTATCTAACTAAGTAATAAGAACTACAATCTGTATTATATATCTATCTAAACTAAAGTGAATCCTAATATTGATTAAACTATTGAAATAAAATAACAAGCTGACCTGAAATTAACGCTTCCTATTTGTCCTATATACTGCATTCGATTTAGCTGTTCGATGGGGAAAACCCGCACTCGATTTTCCACAAGCTTCTCATAAACAAGAAGCAACAATGCTCTTTGAATACAAGTGACAGAACAAACAAGACATAAAACAACAACAATATTATATTTCACAGACCATCACATTTAGATAAATCCCAGTGCGAAGATTTGTGCATGATTGTTCATTTAACCAAGAAGATTAACCTTCTATTAATTAAATTAAAACAGAGTAATTGTTATGCGTAAACTGAGATACATCAGATATGGACAAAATTTAAATCATAACGCATCAACCTATAACAAGTCTTGATATCTAAAGTAGTCAATAACTTGATCACAAATTAAAATGCACAAAACTTGAACGAAAGTATGATAAATTGAAAACTAAAGCGGTTACAAAAGATCCACTTCCATTCGAGTCTGTATCATCATAAGTCCATAGTCTTTGTTCTCCCAACAATGATCGGTTCTTTACAAAAAATAGTGAGTATATAAAGGCCACGGGGTAAAACATCCCTGTGGGAATTATCAAAAACTGTTTGCAAAAATCTAGGAACAATCTCTCAAATCTCTATTTCTGCCTAAGACTAACAACTTAAAACAAAACTATATAACAAAAGCATGTTCTAAACTGCCACAGCATGTCCAATTTCCTATTGAAATTCGTATGTACCTGTAGATAGGCAAAAGTAAACAATTTTAGATAATGTTCAGTTGTAAAATCAATAAAAATCCAACTTTTATGACTAGCTACAGAATCTCACGATTCTGTAGCTGGTCATATTTACAAACAAAATCGTTTTAAATGATTCCAAATAATAACAAGAATGTATACAGTGAATCAAACAACTCCTAATTACTAATTCAAAACAAGCAAATCATTCAAACCAAATCTTTTACACCAATTCAAAATAAACGAAATCGTATTGAATCAATCGACTGGTAACAGGGATGTATGCGATCTGTCAAACAACTTTGTTATTACCAATTCAAAACAAACAGAATCGTTTTGACAATTCAAAAGCAACGAAATCGTTTTTGCATCAAMAGATTATATTCTATTTATCAAACCAATCTTTGATACTAATCCAACGCATACACAAACGACTATGCTAATTCAAGACATACAGACTCGTTTCTGAATCAAACCAAACAGAACTAAATCAAACTAACTCAGAGCCAACACAATCGTTTATACTAATTCAAGAACAATAAAATAGTATTAAATCGGTTTAATCATGATTTTAGCAAACAAATCTTTTGTACACGATTCAAATACAAAAACGAAATCATTCTTGGTAATTCGAAGTAAATAGAATCATTCTAAAAACAATTGTTGAAATAACATACCTAGGATGTAGGAAAACGATTTGGTTAACAAAGGCAGTAGTTGCTTCAACATTTCTAAAGAGAACGGAGCCTGTTGTCTTTCAACTTGCTGACAGAGTGCTTGATGAATCTTTGGATTGATCAAGGGTTCAACAGAGGGAAAGAGGCACAAGGCTGGACTGGTGAAAGGGGTTCTGAGGCACAGGCCTGGAGAATTCATAGACGTTTCAGCAAATGCAAGTAGACCAAAACACACCTTCCAGCCATGGAGAAGATCTGAAAAATGACCTGTAAAGGACGAGCTAGATCTCTCCAATAGACAAATTTCTAAGAAAATTTCCTTGCGATGAAGGTAAAGGGGCTAATTTCGGTTCTGGGTTTTCAAGGGTTTGATCTGATTCAAAACCATTTTCCCAGAATCGCCCACGCAAAAACGGGTCTCTGGGAGGCAATCACGTGGTTAACCTGAACAGTCTCCTCTGGCATTATCAAATCATAACAGAGTCTGGACACCATGGGGGTTAAATTCGCCCTACGGGAGTCATAGGAGAGAGCACACAGTCAGGGTAAATGGTGAGGGGGTTTGGCAAGGTAGACGCAGGACCAAATGCTCACAGGTTTCCCCAAAACAAACAGAGGTAGCCTGAGATACAAGGCAGACATTAATGCCTAAGTTTGTGAGGGTAGAGTAGGAATTGAAACTGATCCAGGTGGATATTGGTGGCCACCCACCTTCTCCAACTGGCCCAAAACATGTTTCTGGCAATTTTGGTAATTTACTATTTTTAGCAGTTTTTAACTTCCGGGGCCATTTTGAGGCCTTAAACGACGTTTTTTGGGAAA
>ML804313.1:0-18734 GCA_009831015.1 Picea engelmannii | reverse complement strand
AATGACAATAAAAGAGAGGTCCTTGATGGAGGGTGTATGCCTTTATACTCCTCCAAGGGTTTGACAAAACAACCTTGAAATTAAGAAGAAACACATACGATTGCATAAATTCCTTACCTAATCCAAGAGATAACATGAAAAACTCTTACTTATCAAAGATATTCCACCAACATTGCCAAGAAAAAACATCCAAGAGATAATGCTAGCCTTTTTTCACCAAGAGACAAGTATTCCATCCAAAATGCACCAAATAAGAGAGATAGTGAATTTCCCAAGTAGGGAAAAAATTTCACCCAAGAGTCTTATGTAATTCTCAAGTGATGATAAAATGAGAGTGAGATAACCTTTATTTGTACAAGGTCATCTAACCATAATTTGTCCACATAAAAAGACAAAAACAAATTTAAAGGAGGCCAACCTCCTCTATTTGCCTTTACAACTTACAAAATATGAAAATACATAAAATAAATCCCTTAGAAGGGTGATTTCATGCCCTAAAGGGTGACGCTATGACTCAAAAGTGATACTTTGAGCCTCTAGATGCAAGTCGTTGGGCCTCCAGATGCAAGTCGTTGGGCCTCCAAAGGCCATGTGTCCATATCTCATTCTCTATAATGTCATGCCATGCATATAACTTCTTCAAACCACACCATCTTTCTTCCCAGACCATGAATACCATCAAAACCCTAGCCTTCACATGACATCAAGCCTTGGAAGGTGACATCTATGGCCTCCAAAGGCCAACGTCCAAGTGCCAAGGGATACACTGCCATCCTCTAATGTTGTCCAAGTGCCTTCAAAGGCAACATCTATAATCTCAAATGTGCAATGGCTCTAGGGTCCTCTGCCCATCCTGTGGGGCATGGTGTCCATCCTTGGGGTTTTCAACCCCTCATGAAGGTCAAAAAGGCACAATAATCCATGGAATAGCTTACAACTGGAAACGCCCTACAAAGTTAAACAAGTACACCATCCAAGGGTCCACAAGTCACATGTATCATGCCAAGTAAGCCAAATTTAATAAAATAACCACCCAAACAATTTCATTAAATCCCCCCTTTTCAAACTAATCAAATTCTTAAAGACCTTATAAAACTTGCCAAATTTAAGTATGGGAGGGTTGTCATGGTGCCCTATTAGGTAGACCAATCCCTAAGTCAAGGAACATTTTCCAAGAAGACCCTCTCTAAGTCATGTAATGAGTATGAGGTGGATGGGGTTTTCGACATATCAAGGGCTCATATTGTTTCAATTATGGGTGCCTTTCTGAAGGGTCTGTTGCATCCTCATTTACAATTAAACATTTTTCCAAGCCCTTTATTGCCATTAGTTTATTATGGTCCAAAACATTGAGTGCTATGTTCAATGGAAAGTATAGAGCACCAAAATGCCACTTTAATATAGGAACACATTGAGTGACATGTGCAAGGAAAGTAAAAGACATTGCAAATGCATTCCTTCAACAAACAAGGAATTTATTAATTATTGTTTTATTTTACAGGTCCTTGATTTTTATGCAGAAGCATTTCATTGCTCTCAAGACTTTAGGGAGAGCATCTTGAGGATAATCTGTGGCTTTTAAATTTTTCCATCTACAACACCTCTAGGCCTTTAGCCCCTTCTTCCCATGAAATGAGGTACAAGCCCTTATTGGGGACAATAAGCCCAAAAACCAAAAATATGAGGAAACTAGGGGGAGGAAGTGTGGAAAACAGTAATTATGTGCGGGAATGGTGTGATGACCCTTCAAAGAGACCCCCAAGTAGAAACCCTTTTCCTGAGGGTGACCCACTTACTAGGAAACCATGTCAACCATCAAGGTGAAATGAGGAAAAAGGTATAATTTCCAAGAAAAAAAGTTCATAATCAAGCAAGGACTCTTTGCAACATGCTCAAATGCTTCAATTATTAAAATGACACTTACCATGACACCAAACTTGTTACTTCATGAAACAAGACCTGTTGTCCTTTGTGGGCCAAGTTGGTGTGGTGAACACTTCTACCATCAATCAAATGGTGATGTGTGGTAAGAGAAAGGGCTCTCTCTACTCATCTAGCTCTTGGCACTCCATGTCTTCAACTTGAGGGCCTCGAGACATCATCTCCTTAGTTACCCCTAGGTTGAGGGGGTAATATTTGGCTCCTACTTGGGAAAATGTGTTCGTCGTAGAGTGCAGGAGAACCTCAACATCTCTTGGTAAAACCTGTGCCTACACACACTTAAACAAGACATGTTGGGATATCGAAAGGTGGTGCAATCACCCCTTTATTCATATAAGAAATAAAAAAAATTCAAAATTTCAACTACTTCTTAAAAAATAAAATTTTGCATTTTTTCAAAAAATTCTAAATAACATGTGATATGATTTCAAGTAGTATCATGACAAATATGCAACAATGCAATAAAGCAATATGTAAATGAGATATGGTATGCAAATATAAGTAAATGAAATTAAACTACCATGAACACACAAATGCAGATGCAAGAAAGAAAATGACCTACCTAGTTACCTGGGGTTCGTGGCCTGAGGAAGTCAATTTTGTTGATGTAGGGTTGAAGGATTAGACCCATCAATTGGTAATGGCATCTTCCTCCCATCCATGGAAGATAAATAATAAGTCCCCTTTTCAGAATTCTTCTTGCATATTTCTGGTGTTTGGAACATCGGTTTGAATGATGATTGTGTTGTCCACAATGCTTAAACGGATGAAGATCAAAACAATGATCTTCTATGTGGCCAACTCACTGACAATGTTGGCATTTTTGAATCTACTCTTGAATTAGAGCAGGTGAATGTGAATTTTCTTGAAGCAATTTGACACTCTAAAACTAGATCGGTTTGGTATAATCAGGAATATGAAACATCACTTCCTTATCATATCTGATATTGGTTATGTGCTTGTTGTTCCTGATTTCTTTCCAAGGTCTAATGATTGGTTTGGAAAGATAAAGTTGATATGCATATGTACTTGAATATGAAGTTGCCTTACTAAGTTGTTTCTATATTGGTTGTTCATTTAGATCTTCTTCTTCTTCTTCTTCGAAAAGATGGTTGTTTTGAACAAGGACTAGTTTAGAATGTTGAAGATTCTTTCTTTCAAGTGCATCATGAACAAGTTGAGTCTAAGTTTGTAGCAATGCTACTTTGGCTTTCAAAACTTGCAAGCATGTTACAACAGATTTCAAAGTGGTTTTGTTAATGGTAATTGTATTGTCCATAGAAGAGAGGATTAGAGTGTTCAATAACTCTAACATTTCCTCAACCTAAGCCATTTTAAAGACATAATTGGACGTCAGAGGTTTCTTGCAACTCCACCCAGAATTTATAATGCAAACTCAACTATGCAGACTCAACAAATGAAGGGTATTGGCTTCTACCGAAAATGCACCCATTTACAAAAGAAACAGAAGTAAAATTACAAGAAAAACTAATTCCAAGTTACCTTGATTATGGAGTTGAATGTACTGTCGATACTGAACACAAAAATCCCACAACTGTCACCATAGTCTTCAAGTCACCAAAACACAAGCCTACCAAGCGAATGCCAATGAATGTGGGACAATTAATGGTATGAAATATTCTCAATGGGTGCTATCCATACTTTGCGTGCAATTTTATTTTCCTCATATTGTTAGGGTATTAGCCTTGTTGGTTTCATCCTCTAATTCGGTAGTAAACTTGCTTTACCAATATTCAGAGCTCAAGTTGAGCATGTTTCAACAACTAATCCCATCAAGAATTTGATAAGTGCTTATGTTGGGCTACGCCCTCGGTTTCTTCAAGGTATCTTCCGTAATGAAAGATTTGATTTGTCAATTGCACTTCATGAGAAAGCTCAGTAGAGTCTCATATCTAGGCTTGGCACAAAGGAAGCTTGTCAGTCTCATGTGATGGTATTCCGAGAGTACCTTATAGAGCTCCCTAATAGCGTTGATTCATAAAAGGATATTACTTTATATATTAATGGGTGAGGTGGAGATGCTACACCATGCATGTCAATGTATGATACCATATCTGTCGTGAGGAAGAAAATACATGGTCCAATATCACCTCCCAGGAGATGTAGCACTCTACCCAGACGAGCAGCCTTTAGTTGAGGTTAATTGTGGTGCACTTATGGTTGGCAGTTACTTTTTTCTCATCCAAACCTTAGAATACATGAATTAGGGTTATGCCTTACATCGGTGTTGCATAAACTTCCATATATCGTGTGTATATATGCCTCTAGTTATGCAACATCCTTTATATCCACAACATGTATTAAATATTAGTGATTCCATGTTCATCAATCCAGAATTATCAAAAGGCAATGTTTCATCAAAATCGAACTAGCAACCTGATCTTTCACAATGGGTACTCTGAGCATTTTCCATCTTAACATGTCTCCATGCTAGGGAAATGTGGACAAAGGGGGGAAATCTACAACTTTCTACGACTTTATGCTCGTCATAGGGTTTATATTTCACGGTTGTTTTCCATAGAATGAACATGTATCAATGTAGTTCACATTGACATAGCTCCTATTGGTCCTAACGTCTGCACCTGACTGCTAAAGGGCAGATCTAGGCCACCTCAAGTTTGGAATGGTTGGTTTTTTATAATTTGATTTTGTTGGTCAGTTAGAGGGTTGGTTTTACGATGACAGAAACATGGTTGGGTTGGAAAAATGATATAGATGAGGGTCCTCCTTGGCTGGTAGCACATAAATGATGGACAAGTGAGATAATAGAGGTAAAAAACAAAGGGAAACAACAAACAACTCAATGAATTATCTATTGCAAGAAGTTTAAGTCTCAAAATGGTATTTCAAGGAATTAAACATGTATCCAAACACAATTACTCCCACATATTGCAATAAAAACAAATCTTCACCAAAGCATTAGATGTTTTGACAGGTTGCATATCAGTAAAGAAAAGTTATACAATAGATAAAAGGAAATGAAATGTACTTTTCACAAATCAAAAATTGCATTCAAGATAAGATAAAAACACATATATATATATAGACAAAACACATTGTCATCAAGAGCATATTCACCAGGTAGAGAGATTTGATCCATTCACAGAACATGTTCAACCAGTAGATGTATTGATTTCCTTCCCCAAAAACCGAACCTTCCAAACATACAAAAATTGCATATTTATCAAAGTTGTAGAGGCTCTCGTCCATCTGGAATTGAGGCTTAACTCTACACTATCAGTTGGAAAACAACTTATGACTCAACTAAAATATAGCTGGAGTATAGTAATGTATACTTCAAACTTGAATTAACAAAAATAAGTGCTTCATATCACACATAACTGACCACTTATTATGCCTTAATTTAAACAGTCTTGAATTTTAAACAACTAAAACTGCTACTAGTAATAAAACTAGACTAATGCTTATGTTGGAGCGAGCTAAGATTTGACAAAAACTGACTGGGATTTATAGAACTAAGTTATGTATTTGAGAATTGGTATCCATGTGCATTGTTGGAAGCCAATTGGGAGATAACTGGATGTGTTGGTAGCTTCTTTAGGTACTCATTCAAATTATCTCCTTTAGAGAGAAGCAAGTCTTTTGGTGCTTCTTTTGGAGTCTTTGATACTTCTTCTGTGATCTGGAGTGTAGTTTCTCCAATTCTTGGTTGTGGTATGCTGTTGTTTTGCTTCTCCTTGTCCTCATGTCATACCCATGAACTACCTCAGGTTCCTTCAAATTTGAACTATTGCCTGATTAGTAATATGGATGTTGTAGACCAACTAGATTAGAAAGTCATTTGAGACTTGCAAATCTATAGCTTCACCTGTAGAATGGAATTTTCTTCATTTGGCCCCATTTAAAGAATACTTTAATGTAGGTGATTAATGAGGATAATCCACTCCGTAAATTTTGCGTTTGGGAGCCTTTGAATGAAGAGTATACATATTTTTTGAATGACCGAACTCTTGAAGTCATTAACCAATGCTTATCCCGATATTAAGAAATTTTTATCATTAAATATTTTGGGACTTCGAGGGCTTTGGAACTTCGGGGAACTGTGTTTTATCTGGATTAAAATCTCCTGGAGCGACAATATCCTGGAGTGATGTGGAAGCATGTCGTCACAATCGATGACGTGTCATAAAAATGAGAGTGACACATGTCACCTAAAATAGCGTAGATGACGTAACCAAAGTAGCTGAAATGAGTGCCACGTGTTGTCATGAAATCAATTGACAGGTGGCATATGACACATCAGTTGAACAATATTTTATGAGAAAGGGGCTCCAGCACTTCGGGGCTCCGAGTTTTGGGAAACTATGTTTGTTCTAGATTAAAATCTCTTGGAGTGACAATCTCTCGGAGTGACATGGAAGCAAGTCGTCACTTTGGCATTCGGGGGCTCCGACTCTTCGGCAATTCGACGTTCAGGGGCTCCGACTCTTCGGCAATTCAGCGTTCGGGGCTCCAACTCTTCGAAAATTCAACGTTCATGGATTTTTAGGATTGAAACAATGACAATCTTGGACACCCGAATGTTGAAGTCACAGAGTAAAACTTCATATTGCTTTGTTGTTAAAACCTCACGAGATTTTGAAATTCCTAATGCATAAGAGTCGTTAATCTTAATTAACTGTCGGATCTCAATCATCGAAAATTTAATATGTCTGTTTGCTCACAACCTAAGCCTAAAATCCACTGCTCTGGATTGTTGCGTTTTTTTCTTTTGGATGTTTCATGTGCATACAAAGGACTTGGTCGACCTGCTACATGCTTAATCAATGGTAAACATGATGACATATGTTTCAAACTCAAAACAGAACATGTAATCACCTTTCAAGAAAGAAAGATAATGATGCAAATTAAGTAAAGACGGGTAGGGGCCATTGAAGTTGAGTCATTAAAACATGGAGAATAACTTAGCAAACACAAAACAAAAATCAGGATTTAAGAAGATGTTATATGTGAATGAAGGGGTAGGGAAGTGATGCAGACCTAAGTTCAAAGGTGATTACATGTTCTGTTTTGAGTTTGAAACATATTTCATCATGTTTACCATTGATTGAGCATGTAAGAGGTCGACCAAGTCCTTTGTATGCATAGAAAACATCCAAAAGAAAAAACACAACAATCCAAAGCAGTGGATTTCGAGCTTAGGTTGTGAGCAAACGAACAGATTAAATTTTCGACGGTTGGGATCTGACAGCTAATTAAGATCAACAGCTCTTGTGCATTCGGGATTTCAAAATCGCGTGAGGTTTTAATAACAAATCAATATGAAGTTTTACTCCACGACATCGACATTCGGGCGTCTGAGATTGTCATTGTTTCAATCCTAAAAGTCCCCAAACGTCAAATTGTTGAAGAGACGGAATCCCCGAATGCTGAATTTTCGAAGAGTCGAAGCCCCTGAACGTCGAATTGTCGAAGAGTCGGATCCCCTTAACATCGAATTTTCGAAGATCCGAAGCCCTCGAACACCGAATTGTCGAAGAGCCGAAGCCCCCGAACGTCGAAGTGACGACATGCTACCACGTCACTCCGAGAGATTTTAATCCAGAGCAAACGCAGTTTCCCGAAACTCAGAGCCCAAAAGTGTCGAAGTGTCGGAGCCCCTTTCTCATAAACTCTTTTTCAGCTGACGTGTCATATGCCACCTGTCAAATGATTTCATGATGACACATGGCACTCATTTCAGGTACTTTGGTTATGTCATCTGTGTTATTTCAGGTGACACGTGTCACTTTATTTTTTATGACACATCATCGATTGTGACGACATGATACCATGTCACTCCGAGAGATTGTCGCTCCGGGAGATTTCAATCCAGAGAAAACAAATTTCCCTGAAGTGTCGGATCCCTAAAGTGCCAGAACCCCCGAAATCTTGAAATATTTAATGATAAAAATGTCTTAATCTTGGGATAAGCATTGGTTAATGACTTTGCAAGTTCGGTCATTCGAGAAATATGTATACTCTTCATTCAAAGGCTCTCGAACGTTGAATTGTCGGAGTGGCTTATCCTCAATAATAATCTGCATTAAAGTATTCTTTAAGCAGGGCCAAACGAAGAAAATTACATTCTACAGGTGAAGCTATAGATTTGCAAGACTCAAATGACTTTCTAATCCAGCCGGTCTACAGCATCAGATTACTCATTAGGCAGTAGTTCGTATTCAAAGGAACCTGAGGTAGTTCATGGTTATGACATGAGGACGAGGAGAAGAAAAACACCAGCAGACCACAACCAATAATTGGAGAAACTGCAGAATAAGTATCAAAGACTCTAGAAGAAGCACCAGAAGACTTGCTTCTCTCTAAAGGAGATAATTTGAAGGAGTACCTAAAGAAGCTGCCAACACATCCAGTTATCTCCCAGTTGGCTTCCAACAATGCGCATGTATACCAATGCTCAATACAGAACTTAGTTTTGTCAATTCCAGCCAGTTTTTGTCAAAGCTTAGCTCACTCCAGCATAAGCATCAATCTAGTTTTATTACTAGTAGCATTTTTAGTTGTTTAAAATTCAAGACTGTTTAAATTAAGGCATAATAAGTGGTCATTTGTGTGTGATATGAACCACTTATTTTTGTTAATTCGATTTTGAAGTATACATTACTATACTCCAGTAGTATTTTATTTGAGTCAATAAGTTGTTTTCCAACTGATAGTGTAGAGTTAAGCCTCAATTCCAGATGGACGAGAGCCTCTACAACTTTGATAAATATATAATTTTTGTATGTTTGGAAGGTTTGGTTTTTGGGGAAGGAAATCAATATATCTACTAGTTGAACTTGTTCTGTGAATGGATTAAATCTCTCTACCTGGTGAATATGCTCTTGATGACAGTGTGTTTTTTCTAAATCTATATGTTTTTTTATCTTATCTTGAATGAATTTTTTCATTTGTGCAAAGTACATTTCATTTCATTTCAGCGATTGTATAACTTGTCTTTATTGATATGCAACCTGTCAAAAAAACTAATTCTTTGGTGAAGATTTTTTTTATTTCAATATGTGGGATTAATTGTGTTTGGATACATGTTTAATGCCTTGAAATACCATTTTTAGACTTAAACTTCTTGCAGCAGATAATTCATTGAGTTGTTTGTTGTTTCCCTTTGTTTTTAACCTCTATTATCTCACTTGTCCATCATTTATGTGCCACCAGCCAAGGAGGACCCTCATCCATATCATTTTTCTAACCCAACCATGTTTTTGTCTCAGTAAAACCAAACCTCTAACTGACCAACAAAATCAAATTATAAAAAAACAACCATTCCAAACTTGAGGTTGCCTAGTTCTTCCCTTTAGCAGTTAGGTGCAAACTTTAGGACCAACATCTTCTGGCGTCATTATCGGGGAATGGAGTAGTGAAATATCTTTCCATGGGTGAACGAAAACGATCATATCTGATCTTTTATGGTGAACAAAGACCAGACACATTCAGACTGCAAATCATTCACCTAGCGACTCCAGGGTTAAAGAATCCAGTGGTGACTCCATAGTTTCAAGAAGTCAGATTTTCATATCGAAGCAATAATAGCCCAGAGGTTTTCATTTTGTGACTTCTCTAATATACGCGGCTTTCCAAATTTTTTACCTGATAGAGAAGTATGGGACCATTGCCTTTCGAGGTTTAGGGGAAACAAGTATGATCATCCTGCTGAGAATATTTTGGATTTTCACGAGTGCATGCATAGGCTTGGTAATTTCCACGAAGATGTTCTTATCAATATGTTCAGGTACTCCTTGGAAGGGAAATCCCATGAGTGTTGTAATTCCCTCCTTGTTGCTAGTATTGTTTCATTAAGTGATTTCCATGCTGCATTCAATTCTTATTGCAAAGGGATGTATTCAGCTAATTTGTTGTATGATGAATGTTGTGAGGAATTTGAACAAGTGTATTCTTGTCATAGCAATAAATATAAGGATTTTAGTTGTGAAGAGATAGTTAAGCAGAATAAGGATTTTCTTGAGCATGTTGATTCTTCTTTTGAAGCTACGAAAAGGAATTTACATCCATCAGATTTCTATGGTCATCTTGTTGTTTTTAATTATGTCAAAGAGTTTTCTGTCCAACAAAACGATCAACAGTTTCAAGGGGATTTACTTGCTCTTGCTTGTTATGAAGCATATTATCCCAATGAGTTTTCTCAAGGAGAACATGAGGAATATAATCTTATCAATAATGTTGATCTCAAACGGCAACAACTTCGTCTTCTTAACCATGTTCTTGTCTTGCTAAACCTACCCTCTAACTCACCAACAAAATAAAAAACTAACCATTCCAAACTTAAGGTGGCCTAGCTCTGCCCTTTAGCAGTCAGGTGCAGACTTTAGGACCAAAATCTCCCAACAACTAAGTTGAAGGGAAGCGTTCTCAGTATTAGAACGAGAAAAATGGATCTTTGGTAGGGTTTTCAATGGGATTCAATGTTGAAGGTTAAAGGTTGGAAATCCATCTTGACGGTGTGCAATACCAGGTTTAGTCACGTTTCTAGTCTTTGCATAAACCTCTGGAAAGTTGTTTGACTTGGGATGAGTGAATAAAAACCCCTAATTGTGTGGAGAACTATCTCGGAGTTACAATGGTGGAGGATCGAAAGCATGAATTGGGTAATTGTCTGCAAAATTGAAGGAACTCTCTCCATGCACAATAAAAGAATATTAGCAATCATATTTTGTCCATCGATAACCATAATTTTGGAAGGATATAGGAATGAGAGAATGTTATAGCATCAAAACCATAATCATAAAACCTAACGCTATAAGAGTGATTTCACGTGGATCGAGGAGTATGCAAATTCACTTGTGAATAGACCTGAGAATCGCTTTGCACAAAGAATAGACCAGAAAAGGTAGAATGGTGTTTTTTACATGCGAGGGGAGAGGAATCGCCCATGCAGACACATGGATAGACTTGCAGGCAGAGGGGCTCAAACTGATAGGTAGACAGAGGTGTTTTTTGAAATATAATGAAAACACCCAAGAGAATGAGGTGTTTATGGACACACTTAGATGCTATGGACAACTACCATAGCGAATTAGGCCCTAAGGACCAGGTGCTTTGATACCATTGCTATACACACAAAAATAGATAAGTGTGTAGTGCATTTATCATTAATATGATACAGATATAAATACATCTAAATGATCATTGGATTCATCTTCCAAAGTCTCTTGGACTACTAATTTCCATTACACTATCACTTGACCTTTCACATTTTGTCAAGTGAGGAATACTGTAACCCTAAGAGGGTTAGGTTTCCAACGCACTCCAATAGCCAAATGTCCTCATCGTTAACCATATTCTAATTAGCTTGTGTTGTACAAATATCAATTGTGTGTCCCTAATTCTTCTCACTATAACCAAATTGTATGTTTAATCAATGCTATGTGTAAGCCAAGGAAGGGAGACTTAAAACAATTTTTGAAGTTTTAGTTTTAAAGAAAACAACATATGAAATGTCAAATCCTAGATAATTTGACTCCTATTCTATTGGGTTGTAATCATGTTGATTTGTATATCATACTTCTATCTAGGAATTAATGGCCAATGGAATATTGTTGATTTCCAAATAGATAGAGGTCTTCAAAAATATTGTTATTTGATCTTGACAAGGTAGCTCTATATTATTTATTCATGGAACTATTGAACATGCTTACATTGGTTTGATTAGTTGTTGCTAATTCTTCATTTTCATCTATAGATCAAAGCGAGTGGAACACAAGCAGTCGAACAGATAATATCAAGTTTAGATAACAAATCATAAATGCTTTTTTGATTGGTTTCTCTTTCTTTTACCCATATCAACTAGAGAATTAGTTTCCTTGGGATTTCTCCCATAATTATGAACTTTGACCAAGTTAATAATTTTTTGGAACATTATAGGAAAGTGATTTCTTGTTGGGGGAGTTGGTTTAGCCTTTATGTTGTTATACAATAAGTCTCAAGTTCAATCCCCATATTGGACAATATGGACACAAAGGTGGCCTTTCTARGCCCATACAACTATGTGGGTACTACTACTTTCAGTTACAATAGCATATTTGTCATCTTCATCTTGTGAGCCTTGGATCAATGTCCTTGTATAAATTGAGTATTTGAGACTTTGAAGTTGACATAGACATATTGTCTTGTTYTTTTACATAAAAACCCCTCCACAAATATTGAATCCTTTTGATATTCATCCACCATTGTTGTTGACATGTTGTTGATTTTGTYGCCTGAGGTTATCGATAAAGTGAATGCATTTTCTATACTTATCCAAAATTTTATATATATTAATAGTCACTCCCACCCACCACCTTGTATAGTCTAAGTGTTTTGACACATGTTTGTACAATGTGTTAATGTCGCAGTGATAAAGGTTACAAGTATATGCCAGAGAAGACATTTTGTAGTGCGAGCAAACTATGAAACTTGTCACTTAGTGAATGTCACTCACTCAAAAAAGGGAAGGGGATCGAGGGATTGGGGTTGTCACTGGTGGTATATTCCATGGGGAACGCATCGTTTCCCGCCATGCAATCATGTTGTGCGCGGGGATTCTTTTAACAGGTGAGGTTCACCATTATGACATCATCTTGAGCACAAAGAGAATCTATCAATGTTTTCAAAGAAATGTATATTGGTCATTATTTCTTTACTACTCCATGTGATGTTTACAGATTGTAAAATGTGTCTAGACTTTTTAGATTCATTGACAACTCCAACTCTCACTACCTTCCTCTTCCATGTGACTAGATACTACCTAGGGCGTTAGTGCTAGGTGTCTCAAAATGACAAGTTTAGTTCGTGTAATTCACGGGGTCTCCACTTAGTGAATCTGTGACATAGCATGTGTGTTTGTGGAATATTAAAGAATACCTCTAATTTTAGTAGATATTGATAAATACCTCCTGTTAGCGATAATTCTTGTCCCGGGCACAAAGGTACACAGGTCTGCGGGATTGCACGATAAGTGCCCAAGCGTAGCACACAAAGAGATCCATTTCGGGCCCAGGTCAAGCGAGCGAGCGCTCCGATTTCAACATCCAGGATGTATCCAAAGAATCAAATCAGCGGTGAGCGGGAAATCGCGATCAGCAAAGTTGCGCCAAGGTTAGCGCATGGATGGCACCCATAGCATGTTCAGGAATGGATGATAGCCGCTCATCCCAAAGGGCACGTGGCATGAGATCTGGTCGTGTTGGCGTTTCGGCGATCGGGGGTTCATGGGGTGAGAGTTTCGTGTTGATCAACATCGCGAAACCCCGAACCCCGATAGCGTCGAAAGCATAGAAGCTGGGGCCCACGGTCTCACGAAGTGTTTTCAGTCATCCATCCAGAGGGGACGCCTGGCGGAAAATAGAGCCATCTCGGCGTATCGCTCATCGCGATTTCAATCAGTAAAGGTTAGCCCTTTCATATCCGCGAACGCCGAAAGCATATGGTCACAGCCCATGGTCACTTGGGGAGAGGGAAGGAGCTACATAAAGAAGGCTAGAGGCATCAAGTTCAGTTGCAGAAGGGATCATCGCGCCCTCCAGGCGCCATCAGACCCAATCTTAATACTGTTCTTAGTATTGAAGTAAATAAAGGCAAGAGCGGGTGGTTGAGACTTCCTCTCATTCATTAAATAAGGGAATGGAGGGTCTGGCGAGCCACCTGTTCGCAGAGGTCCTGTGTATCGATTTCCTCAAAGGAGCCATGCCAGAGTCCTCAACTCGACAGAGAGGTCTACACACGCTAACCGAGCACTTAGTGGTTCAGCTACCCTCCTTACAGGGGCCATGCGTAGTAAAGGCAGCATTTGAAGAAAGATATCAGTATGAGTTTGACTGAAGGGACATCAAGCCTTGAGTGACTGGGCACGCCTCTGTGAGGCGAATTTTCCTGATTATATAAAACTCAGTCTTTTGTATTTTGTAGGCATCGATGGTAGAGCAGAGCTCCCTACTGTAATGTTTTAGCAGTTATCCTAGCTTTCATCTTATGCATCCGTATATGAGATTTCTTGTTTTATGACAGACAGTTCTTCTTACTTCGTCTAGCTTTCATCTTATGCTAAGAGAGTTTGTGAACGACCGACTCGTGCGAATTATTGCAGTTCTGTTATGATAAATGATTTATCGTTGCATTATTGTTTTCTCTGGTTTTCTGTATTTAAATGCAATAAGACCTTGCGTTTGGATGCCTTCTTCTACAGTCTGTTAGGAACCTACTGTTTATAACAGACCTTCGCACTCTTCTTGTACAAGTCTTCCGCCTGTTCACCCTTTACTGTCGCTCACTATCTGAAATTTATGCAAGACCTCACTTGCTCATGCATACCTGGCCTAGTTTCTGAGTTGGAAAGCTATTGTAATGAGTTTCCCGCCATTCGATCACCCATCTATGAACAACCGTGACAAAAAAGTGATGGGCGTCAGGCTCTGCTCCTGATAGCAATCTGGGAGTGACTTCCGTCGCCAATATTTCTGGCGCCGTTGGCAGGGACGAAGTTGAAGATTTTCCCTTGGCAGAACAACATTGAGCCTCTAATTCTGAAGGTGCATTAGACATCAGAGCCCTTAAAGATTTCTACTGTGCACCTGGCGACTCCACTGTGGCGACTCCATTGTTTCCACATCACTGTTTCAGCTGTGACTACTGTTAGCACACCTGAAAGTTGACCCTAAGGAGCTTTCTCGAGAAGGTTTCAGCAGCTGCTTTCTCAGTCTGAGAAGCTTCCTGGGGTAACGACAACGTTAAGATCTGGCCTTTGATGGTGAACAAGGACCAAGCATATTTGAAGCTGCGCATCTTTCACCTGGCGACTCCATGATTCAAGGATCGATTGGCGACTCCACTGTTTCGATATGGAGAAAATCCTGGCTCGAAGGTTTTCTCCTTTTAATTTTTCTGTTATTCCTGGTTTTCCTAATGCTGTCCCTTCTCCGGATGAATGGAGCGATTATTTTCCCAGATTTAGAGAGCGTGAAGAGGACAACCCTGCTCAGCATCTCTGGGAGTTTCATGAACTCATGCATCAGTGGGAGATACAGCATGAAGATGTATTACTGAAGATGTTCATGTTCTCTTTAGCAGGGGATGCGCGTAGATGGTATCATTCTTTACCCCCTGCTAGAATTTCTTCACTCAGTTAGTTCCATGCAACTTTCACCGCTTACTGTCAGAAGTTGTATCCCTCCGAGTTGATTTTTCATAACTGTTGTGAGGGATACTACAACAAATGTATACAAGATAGAGCTGTATTTTATGAAGGCTATGAGAACTATCCTGATGACCTGGATCAAGGATCAGTCCTTTCTCCTCCCCATTCTTCTGCTTCGGGCGAAGTTATGGAGCTGGTAAAATCTATCACTGCCGGATTTGACAGGTGGGAAGCTGAGCGATGTGCAGAGGGTTTTCCACCCTTTGAAGAAGATGAGTTTGGTATCTCTACAATGAATGATTATAAAGACCCCAGGGAGGAAGAAGACGCTTCGGGCGGAGTTATGGAACTGATAAAATCTATCACTGCCAGATTTGACAGGTGGGAAGCTGAACAATACACTGAGGATTTCCCATCCTTTGAAGCAGAGGCCCTTAGCAGCTCTACTGAGGGTGATTATGAAAATAGCTATCCCACGGGTCCTCTTTATGGTCATTATGAATCTGACCCATGGGAAAACCAAGAAGAAGAAATCCTCCCAGATATGATTATGTCTGATGAAGGCTGTAAGGATAGAAGACTGGGGGAAGAATATGCTCTGAGTGAACTGATAGAACAGGTGAAATCTCTCACTGCCCAACATGCAAGGTTGGAATCTGAAGGCAACGGAGAGAGTTTTCCAGTCTGCAAGGCGGATGATTTGAGCAGCTCTTTTGAAGGGATTTTTGAAGATTTCTGGGATGCGTCAGCATCTACCCCTGATGAGCTTACTGTCTCAGATCGGAGAGATGAAGAATCCATTATGGAAGAGGATTGTTCTCTTTTCCTTCACAAGATCTCCCATGATGTGTTTACATTCGGGGTCGAAGCGGAGGAGTGGGGGATAGTTCCACTTCTACAAGTTGGAGAAGCTCTGTTCCCCCCCGACTTTGATGATTATCTAGAAGAGGAAAAAGAACCAGAGGAGCAGTCTGCCCTTTGTTCAGAGCCAATCAGTGAGCAGCCACCACCCAAGATCAGCGAGCCTACTTTAGTTATTCACCCACCTGTGGTTATCAGAGACATTCGGCCACGTGTGAACAATTGTGTAGCAAAAGAGGCTGTATGTCGCCAATTCCTTGGAAATGGCCACTCATTCGATGACCCTGTCCGCAAATACATGGAGTGGAATTTCCCCTATGCCTTGGAGCCGCCCTATTTCATCTCAACTCCAGCCTGTAAGGAGGAGTTGAAGAGTGTAACCATTCTGCTGTCATGGCTACACCATCTGTTGATGATCATTGACAGAAGGAAGGAGCTTCTATCTAGGAAGCTGCTTGAATGGCTATGGTGGAAATCTGCTTTCACCTAGCCACATGTAAAGGTTTTATTAGTTTAGGACTGTATATAAATAATCTCCTTTGAGCATGTAGCTTTGTTTGTTTTGTTTTTATTTTTTGGCCTGTATTTTCAGCAGCGGGATGTTTTGAGCCTGACTCCATAACCCAACAGCAAGGCACTCAAGCTGCGGAATGAGTTCTTAGAGCATCGCAGGGACGACTCTATCCCCCATGGAGCCTAATGTTAGCGATAATTCTTTTCCCGGGCACAAAGGTACACAGGTCCGCGGGATTGCACGATAAGTACCCAAGCGTAGCACACAAAGAGATCCATTTTGGGCCCAGGTCAAGTGAGCGAGCACTCCGATTTCAACATCCAGGATGTATCCAAAGAATCAAATCAGCGGTGAGCGGGAAATCGCGATCAGCAAAGTTGTGCCAAGGTTAGCGCATGGATGGCACCCGTAGCATGTTCAGGAATGGATGACAACCGCTCATCCCAAAGGGCACGTGGCACGAGATCTGGTCGCGTCGGTGTTTCGGCGATCGGGGGTTCATGGGGTGAGAGTTTCGTGTTGATCAACATCGCGAAACCCCGAACCCCGATAGCGTCGAAAGCATAGAAGTTGGGGCCCACGGTCTCACGAAGTGTTTTCAGTCGTCCATCCAGAGTGGACGCCTGGCGGCAAATAGAGCCATCTCGGCGTATCGCTCATCGCGATTTCAATCAGTAAAGGTTAGCCCTTTCATATCCGCGAACGCTGAAAGCATATGGTCACAGCCCATGGTCACTTGGGGAGAGGGAAGGAGCTACATAAAGAAGGCCAGAGGCGTCAAGTTCAGTTGCAGAAGGGATCATCGCGCCCTCCAGGCGCCATCGGACCCGATCTTAATACTGTTCTTAGTATTGAAGTAAATAAAGGCAAGAGCGGGTGGTTGAGACTTCCTCTCATTCATTAAATAAGGGAATGGAGGGTCTGGCGAGCCACCTATTCGCAGAGGTCCTGTGTATCAATTTCCTCAAAGGAGCCATGCCGGAGTCCTCAACTCGACAGAGAGGTCTGCACACGCTAACCGAGCACTTAGTGGTTCAGCTACCCTCTTTACAGGGGCCATGCATAGTAAAGGCGGCATTTAAAGAAAGATATCAGTACGAGTTTGATTGAAGGGACATCAAGCCTTGAGTGACTGGGCACGCCTCTGTGAGGCGAATTTTCCTGAGTATATAAAACTCAGTCTTTTGTATTTTGTAGGCATCGATGGTAGAGCAGAGCTCCCTACTGTAATGTTTTAGCAGCTATCCTAGCTTTCAACTTATGCATCCGTATATGATATTTCTTGTTTTATGACAGACAGTTCTTCTTACTCCGTCTAGCTTTCATCTTATGCTAAGAGAGTTCGTGAACGATCGACTCGTGCGAATTATTGCAGTTCTGTTATGATAAATGATTTATCGTTGCATTATTGTTTTCTCTGGTTTTCTGTATTTAAATGCAAGAAGACCTTGCGTTTGGATGCCTTCTTCTACAGTCTGTTAGGAACCTGTTGTTTATAACATACCTTCGCACTCTTCTTGTACAAGTCTTCCGCCTGTTCACCCTTTACTGTCGCTCACTGTCTGAAATTTACGCAAGACCTCACTTGCTCATGCATACCTGGCCTAGTTTCTGAGTTGGAACGCTATTGTAATGAGTTTCCCGCCATTCGATCACCCATCTATGAACAACCGTGACAAAAAAATGATGGGCGTCGGGCTCTGCTCCTGATAGCAATCCGGGAGTGACTTCCGTCGCCAACACCTCCAAAAATATTTTTGTTGAGCCTCCCTCCCATTACATATTTCCAATAAAAAAACCTATTTTTACTAGATATCCCCTATTTTTACTAGATACCTCTTTTTATACACCCCAATACCTATAAACCCCCATGTAGATCACATCCCCCCCCGCAATACCTACAATATATTGACTCTATTTTTCATAATTTTACAACCCCCTTTATGAATGAACATGATAATATATTGGTCAACAAGGTCAAGCCCCCGTGGGCTAAGTTACCAATCTTCTTCTTTTTATTTTTCAAATTGTCGTTTAACCCCGCTAAAACATATGAAGGACTCTTTTGCATTCAATTGCAAAAACCATTAAACATATGATATGTTGCATATATGGACAACGATGCCCGTGTAGCTCTGAGGTATGAGTCTCCAATAACAAAAGAAAACTCACCTATAACAACACAAGCTCGATTAATATTTGAGAGAGATATATTGGTTTGGCTTGGTTTGGGTCATAAATGGAAACAAA
>ML804312.1:113323-134109 GCA_009831015.1 Picea engelmannii | reverse complement strand
TGTAGTTAATAGTCCTCTATGACCACCTACTTGGGGACAATCCTTAACGACATCCCTTGCTGGTATCAACTTGCTAATTTTGACCTTGGAAGGTTGAGACTTATTTAGATTCTTTGTTTTTTGTTGGAATGGTGGTGACTTGAAGCCTTATTGTTTTTATTTTTGTTTCTAACAAAGCTTGTTTATCTATTGGCTATTAGCTTGTCTAAGTCTTTTATTATCCATCTTGTCCTTCACTTTCCGTCGGAAGGCTTGGGATCTAAAAAATGTATGGTGAATACTGTTTGGGGATTTTGTAGCCATTGAATGGATAGAAAAAGGCACTTTCCATTCCATGAGTGTAAACTTTAAAGTACACTCTCATTATAATTAGTGACAGGAAGTTATTTTTTTCTTAATTTATCCTAACTTTTTTTGTTTTAAATTTGTTTTGTTTCTGTGATTCTAAAAAATGGATGACATGCTTCATTTTGAAGAAAACATTAAAAAGTTCTTTCTGTTTTTCCTTTTGCAGGGGCTTGAAAACACTTACTACCAAATGTCATGCAGCAAAGTTGTTTGCAAAGCACATAAAGATAGAGGAGCAGGTAGATGACTTTAACACTGTAATAGACTAATAGTTTATTCTTTTGTATAATACCTTAAAATATGCAATGTTAATTTGGTAGCTTAGAAGGTGTCTTAGCTTAGCCTATGTGTCCAAGGCTAGCGGATGGACATAATTAAATTACCTAGATCAACAATTTTATTTTATCCTAAGTTTTAACTTAGGAAAAGTATAAAAGTCACTTAAATGACTTTTATTGAATTTTTACTTAGATTTCTGAAATGTGATTTTTTCAGAAAATAATAATTCACTAAAGTGAATTTCTGGAGGCTTCTAGAAGTCTCTAGGAAAAGTGAATTAGAGAGATAAAAGGAGGTTGAGGGTGAAGGACAAAATACATTGTGTGTTGAGTTGAACAGGGGGGAGCTGACTGAGGAAAGAGGATATCGATTTTGCAGTCGAGCTAGAGGGCAACTTATTTGGGAGAGAGAGGGCCATACAACAACTATTGAAGGGGACCGTACAACAACACAAAGTAGGATGAATCAAAGGGGTTGTACAACAACTCAGAGAGGGCCAATTCAAGGGGTCATACAGGACGAAAATTAGAGGGTCGTACAGGCCGAACTTGTTGAATTTTTCCTAAAACTAGTTAGGGTTAGATTTACCATAGCAATTTAACTACTTTTACGTGCTCGTTTTTCCATAAACGATGCTACATCATCGTCACCCAACCATAGGCACCTACATGTGCCACCCCCGAGCACAACACACAGAGATCTATCCTAGGAAACCCTCTTGGGGAAGAAAACCTAGCATAACTTCTTCAGTATAGATTCATCAACCAAGTACAGTGTCAGTACAATGCTCTCTCAGAGAGAAATATCCCAAATAACCCTTCTACTCAAAGGGAAACCCTGCTACTAGACTCGTGCCTTGTCACCAGAAGATACACCAAGTATTATACCAAGAGATACACCAAGGCACAATCCAAACCCTAGCGCATTACCCTATCAAGGTAGCGCATGAGAGAGAGACCAACTAAGACCAAGAGATGCGCCTTATCCTTCCTCCTGTAGCTGCAACTGCAACTGCAAGTCTCCACCAAACTTGCGCTATAGCTAAGTGAGTTGTGATCTCTAAATGAGTAAGGCGTCACCTTATTTATACTTATTCTGCCAGTGAACTTTTCCCATAGGGCCGACCTGTATTTTCTGTCCATTATAATTTACTTTGACTTTTTCTGGCAGGGTCGACTTCTCATATTGCAAGTACAAAATATAATAATAATTATTTTCACGAGCCGACATTACAAATATACTTTAGCATTATTCTTTTAAGGTTTTGACTCGATCAAATATAATAAGAATATCTTCCGCAACTTCATAATACTTCAACACTCCGTCTTAGCAAGGATGGTATTCATCAATACTGTTTTTGTATGCATCTGTACCCTGGACCATTTACTTGTTGACTATCCATGAATCTATACATCACTAGAAGTTCTGTAACATCAACGCTCCCTCTTAGCTAGGGAGGTATTATCCATGATGTTCTTCATCTAGTAGTCTCAATCACATCCATCCATTACACATGGCATGTACAAGACTACCACCAATCACATGGTCTTGTAGACCAGTCTATAGGTAGCATCACCATAGCCACACATGGTATCTCATGATCAAACACGTCCTACAGGTAGCATCCTGTAGGTAGCCCTGAGAGAGACTCTTTCTTCTTGCTCAACGACAGTCAGGGACAGAGGTTACTCTCCTCCTCCCACAAGATCTTGGCAACTGGTTTTCTTTGTACCAAGCAAGGAGGTCTGCGCGAGTACTTCCACAGTCACTCGTCAGCCCCGTTTATCAGCTTGGACTGAAAACGTTGCCAACAACTTCTTGCACACATTTCTACCTTAATCATTCAATACAGAACTTAGTCATAGACATATATATATTGAATCATCATTTCCATTTCAATACACAGAGTATGAAAATACTCATCAAAAAACCAGAATCGTGAAGCGACTGCTGAAAGGGGTGCCTGTTTCCACCCAACCGTAGGCACAACCACTCTTGAACGTATTTACCGCTGACCACCCCCTAGCTAGACCACGATGCTCTGAGAGAGACTCTTTCTTCTTGCTCAGCGACAGTCAGGGACAGAGGTTACTCTCCTCCTCCCACAGGATCTTGGCAACCGATTTTCTCTGTACCAAGCAAGGAGGTTTGCACGAGTACTTCCATAGTCACTCGTCAGCCCTGTTTATTAGCTTGGACTAAAAACATTGACAACAACTTCTTGCACCCAGAACAAGCTTGTTTCTCAGTTCTCCTTCGAACCCGAGAGCTACAAGCGCTCTCCTCTCTTCTGGAGATTCGTCTCTTTTTACTCTGCTTCCTTGCAGATCTGCCTCTGCCCTCGAAATTACCTCTTTTCTTGCCTTCCTCAACAAGGTTGCGTGGGTCCGAATCCCCAGCTCGTGGTCATGTTTGGAAGCCCTTGCAGATGGGTACTCTGCCCCATCTCCTCATTAACTCTTGAGGAGGACTTTTCCAACTACCAGCCTGACTGGTAATTCATTTCTGGGTCAGAGGATTGTTCTGGGTTTGAGCAATTAAATCCAGTGAGGTACTGGTTTGGTAGGGGTCCTCTCAACCATTTCTGGTTCCCCTCCCCATCTCTCTCACAGCATCACGGTCTATCTTGGCAAACCCCCTTTTCAGCAGTTATGCAACACTATCCATTTTCAATTAGTAACAGAAAATACATACATTACCTTTTATAACAAAAAGGTTCATCACATCCAACATTCACACATATTTAGTCTGCCACAATCTTTCGGCGAGTTATAGTTATATTTACAAACTGGGGGAAACATGGGTATTACATGCGTACAAAGCTGTATAATTGGTGACATAAGTGTTGGGCAACAGATCATGCTGTTAGGAGTTTGTTGTATTTTCTGTTTCTATTATTAGTGGGCAAATTTCCTAGTTTGGGAGCCCCTTGTAAGCTTGGAAGTTATTTGAATGAAAAGCTGATTTGAAGGGGAAAATTTGTTGTGTATGTGTGAAATTTGGTTTCCAGTTGCTTCTACTGATTTATTTTTGGTTAATTATTCAATCAATATAATTTATTGTGAGCTATACATTTAATTTTCAGCAAGGAAATCACAAGGTAAGAATTTATCTAGGCACTTGATAAGAGAAAATTAACATGGTATCAGAGCAAGCACTCTCAAAAGGAAACCGATTTCAAAAGATTTTTGCAGATCTATAAATCAACAGGGTTAATTCCACGATAGTTTGACCAGATCTATGAAATGGCAGCATCAAGTTTGAGATTTGAAGACAGATTGGATGTAGCATCCAACTTCCTATCTTGGAAAGCAAGGGTTACCTTGCTTTTGAAGGAAAACAATCTTTGGGAGATTTGCAACCAAGCGACTACCCCACCGACAGATGCAACAACAAAGGCAACTTATGATAAAGAGATCAAGGCCTAGCGATTAATCTTGGACGCAGTAAAAGATCATTTCATTCCTCATTTGTCTGACAACCAAGGAGATGTTCAATGCTCTAGTGAATCTTTTCTAGAGTGATAACTTGAACATGAAGATGATCTTGAGAAACAAACTCGGGTCAGTGCATATGTCTAGATCTGACAATGTTACTTGCTATCTCATGAGGATAACCCATTCGTCAAAGGCATTTGTGCTCGAGAGAAACTTCCCTCATTTGAGAAGCTTTGGGATGATTTCATCTAGCAAGAGACTCGAGAGGAGTCCAAAGCTAGTAGACAAGGAGGTAGTGATGAGAACCTAGCCCTTGTCAGACAGACAAGAAAGGGCAAAGGAAAGGGTTCCAACAAGAAGGGTAAAGATGAGGGGTCAACCTCACAGCCAGGGAAGAAGGACTTGAGTAAGATCAAGTGCTTCACATTCCACAAGAGTGGTCATTATGCATCTCAGTGTCTGGAGAAGAAAGGAAGAGGAAAATCGCAACAGGTAGCAACATCTGCAGAAACTCAGTTGGATGAGTTTGTTGCAAAGTTCGAGAGTGACTTCTCACTATGTTGCCGTCTTTATACACACTTGCAAACATGAGCTAAGTCCAACTCGCTTAGTGTGTCCTTGGAGGCACAATGCTTAGGTTCTCATCAAGCCAACATACCCAACAATAGAGTGCCTCCAAAGGATGCGCAACTCTAAGTGTCTGCTTCAATGGCAAACACAAATAGACAACACAAACCCAAACAATGAAGTTGCCTCCAAAGGATGCGCAACTTCAAGGGGTTAATCCAATGAACCAACACAACTTAAAACTGAAAATTAAAATGCTCAAAAGAAAGCCTCCAAGGGCAAGGGCGCAACTAAAAATCACTTAGTTAATCATCCACAAAACTGAAATAAGCTTGCATGAAAGTAAATGGAAAATAGAGTGCTTGCAAGACTACTTAAGTGTCAACCATGAAAGTTATGCCAATGAAAGTGTCCCAAGGTTGAAATGGATTAAAAGGATTATTAAGTTATTAAGTTAGAGAATGAATCCTAACTAAGTGACAACCTCAAAACTCCTCCCGCTTGTACCAAATAGTTGTTGGGTGTTCAAGAAGTGAGGCAAACAAGGCCCCACCCTAGCTCCACAGGTCAACCCAAGAAAAGAAGTGCTCCTGGAAAGGACACCAACCGCCCTGAGATCATCCCCAATCTAGCACCTTCCGTTGCTTCCTTACAGTTCTCGTTTAGATGGCAAAGTTGGGTAAATAGTGGGTGACCTATTAAGTCTAGTTAATTTTAAGCTTTATTAGACTAAGGTAGATTAAGTTAGTTTGTGTGTTGAGCAAGATGTGCTTGCTAAATTGTCAAGTGCTTGAACGAAAAAGGAAAATGCTTGCAAGTTAAAGAGAATTACTCAACGAGTGTGTAAAACTTAAAGTAGCATGAAGTAATTGAAAATAAGCTTGCAACAATTGAAAAATTACGTTTGCCTTGAACCATGAAATTACACCATGCCCATGAGAATTTGCAAGAAAAACAAAGTATTTGTGTAGAAATAATAATGAAAGCAAAGTACTTTAACTAAATAGAGCTTGCAAATGGAAAGGAGAAACTAAAGAGCACCATAAGATTATTATGCCTCCATGGGCCTAAACTAGTATTAAGTGGTTACTTCTACTTTAGATCATTTTAACCATTAGGCATATGAAGAAGAAAAAACCATATACCAACCTTACGATTTTGGGGGTTGGCTGGGCCAAACACACTCCAAGGTGTAGGCAAGCAAGTAAAAAAAAAAGAAATGCTGAAAATCAATTTAAGCTAAGAGAACCACAAACAATGGCACAAGGTCGAGGCAAGCCTTCATTTTTTGTGCCAAAGTGGGTTGAAAGAACTTGAAAGAAAAATGCTGAAAATATACCTAGCCTCTCAACCTTGTCCTAATGACAAGTGGGGCAAGCAAAAGAATAAAAACTGCAGAAAATAAAGAACTATTCTAGCCTTACGGTTTTGGGGGTTGGCTGGGCCAAACACACTCCAAGATGTAGGCACTACTAATTAATTTGAATTGCAGAAATTTAAATGAGAAGTGCAAGCCCTTTTGTGTTTCCCTTGGGCTTGCTTACAATTGCTAGAAAAGATGAGAAAGAAGGGTGTTGTGTTACCCAACTATTGGAGGCTCTTTTTGAGTGTTTTGTGGCCCAAAATGGGCAGCACCTCCCCTTGTACTGGTGAGAATCTGCAAAAACCAGCAAGCAAAAGCTTGCTGGAAATGCTGCAAGAAGACAACAAAGTGAGGGAAAATTTCTGTTTTAACAAGGAAATTTTCTGCATAAAATTTCTATATATTTGTATGACCTATTATAGATGTTAGAAAACCCAAAAATCTGAATGAAAATAACATAAATAACTTGCAACAAAGTAATGAAGGTGAAAATGGTTGAAAGAGGGTGTTTTCCAGATCTGAAAACACCTTCCCAACTCTAGAAAATGACCTGCAAATGTTAACAAACTATAAACAATGTAGAGATGAGAGCATATGAGTTAAAACCTACAAAATACTTTGCAAGAAAACCATAAACTCTAACTAGATTATCAATAAGACTATTGGTAACCAACTCAAGCAAAATACTTTGCTTGGGATCTCTATTCTACTAAATAGAAAGCAAAACACAAAGGAACAAGTCACCTCCCAAGCAATGGATGCACCAAGAAGACTCTTAACACACCATGTCCTCCAAAGCCTTTGTATTAACAAGTAGGAGGTTGTTGCAAATACTTGCAACAAGCTCTTTTCCAAAAGATGAGAGCAAGAAATGGATGAGAGCAAGACGGGAGAGATGGGAGAGTGAGGAGAAATTTGGGTAGAGTAACAGTAGCAATATAATTGGTGAGAAATGAGGGAGAGAGGGCCTTCATTTATACTTGGAAAGGCAAAGTTACCCCTCTTGGATGCAAGACAAGTGTCAAATCACATGCAAGAGTGAGCATCTCAAGGAGGGGGGCACAACTTTAGGGTTTGAATGGTGGATTGATGAGATGGCATGAGTTAGGAGGCAAATGCTTAGTCAATGGGTGAGGTGGAAGGCCTAGGAGGGCGCACTAGGGGAGAGAGGGCCCCACTCAACTTAATTTTTGATTTTCTAAGGTTTGCTCAAGGAGGGGTGCACAACTTCCCTAGGGGAACAAACTTTAGGAAGTGGTGGCTAGGTGGGAATGGGTTGTGAGGGTGAAAAGGGGGTTAGGATAGGATAGGCTAAGGTTAACCATTTAGCTCAAAATTACAAAAATTGACATTTTGACTATGTCATGACTAGCGATTAAATTGCTGTTTTTGTCTGACTAAGACTCCTCATGGACAAACACCCAACAAAACTTGTCCAATTGAGCTGAAACTTGGTCTAAGGGTGTAGGGGGTCTCATTCCATTTTTTTTGAGAGAACAAATACCCCTATCAAAAGCCCAAGGACCTAGTTTTTACATTTTTTATCAAAATTTAATTAAAATTACCCAACTTAGGCAATTTTAATAAATTAAAAAAAACCTATCTAGACTCGATGAAATTCCGCAAAACTTTAAGAGATGTCTTACATGGTCATTTACAACATTCCTAAACATTAGCTACTAGAGGGCTAGACCATTAGAATGCGTTTCACCACTTTGGAGGAATTATTTGTGGGAGTGAAAAACTCAAGGGAAATTAATAACGCTGGTTAGGCCAAATTAATAACTCGAGGAAAAAAAACACTCAGTGAAAGGGACTCCTCTAATGATGAAGTCCTAAGGTAACTGACCTAACTATGATCCATGCAGACCCATTACATTATTATCCCATGCAGGGGAGCGGAAATTCCATTACAAAAAGATGTGCTAAAGGCCAAAACTGCGTTGTAGAACCAATAAGTCTCTAACTTGGTAGCACCTGATGGTGCATAACTTCATGGTACATGGAGTTGACCCCCTAGTTGAATAGGTGGTCAACACACTAGTTTCTTGCCTTTTCACTAGGAGTGCGTGGTACTTGGACAGTGGTGCATTAGGTCATATGACAGAAGCACGAGATTTATTTAGCAGTCTGACAGAGAAGGACTGAGGAATCCATGTGGAGCTTGGTGATGATGTCAAGTATGCAGTGAAGGGTGAGGGAACTATCTTGTTCTAGCTCGAGTCAGATACTTTGTTTGAGGCCAAGGATGTGCTATATGTACTAGGACTAATGAAAAATTTGCTCTTAGTCTCAGTTAAGGAGGAGAAGGGTTTTGTTGTTATATTTCAGAGAGGGCAAGTACTCATACGTCCAAATGTAGCTATCCTTGACACAACAATGAGCATTGGGGTTAGAGAGGGAAATTTATACAGGTTGTGGGGCAAGCTTGTTTAGGCCTTGGTACATGATAGTGACAACCCGTGTGAGTTATGGCACAGTAGGGTGGGACACTTGCACTTTAGGGCATTGCTGATTCTGAGGGAGATTGTCACTGGTCTTCTAGATTTCAACATCGAGCAACATGGCGTGTGCACTTGGCAAGAATGCCAAGGCTGCTTTTCCAAGCAGCGAGAGTAGGTCCAAGGGGATCTTGGATCTTTTTTGTTCATTTGTATGTGGACCGATGTCAATAGCATCAATGGAGAGAGTGTCATACTATGTGACATTCATTGATGACTTTTCCAGGAAAACCTGGATCTTCTTTACGAAGACCAAGGGTGAGGTCTTTAGTCGGTTCCGGGAGTTGAAGGCCTAGGTGGAGAACCAGATAGGGAAGAGGATCAAGGCCTTGAGGTTGGACAATGGGGGTGAGCACACTTCCAATGACTTCACGGATTTCTGCAAGAAGGCAAGGGTCAAGAGGGAGTTGACAGTCTCATACAACCCTTAATAGAATGGGGTACGAAGAACCGATCCATCATCGGTTCTGCCAAGGCTATAATACATGACCAGGATTTGCCTAAGTTCCTTTGGGCAGAGGCATGTAACATGGTAGTATATGTGTAGGAAAGGAGTCCTCACAGGATATTGGGGGACAAGACTTCTAAGGAAGCATTCACATGAATGAAGCCATAGATAGGACACTTGAGGATCTTAGGTTGTCCAGTATACATCCATGTGCCTGTGGATAAGAGGACAAAGCTGGAGCCTTAAGGATAGAAGGGCATACTTGTGGGGTATAGCAAGACTTGAAAGGCCTACAAGATCTTCATTCCAGTGCAGAGGAAGACAATCGTGAGCATATATGTTAAGTTCGAGGAGAACTTAGCATCTATGAAGTCTCAGGAGCCACTACCAGTGACAGAGGACGAGGAGAAGAAGGCTCCAAAGGATGAGCAACACTTAATTACTTCCAGTTCAGGAAGCCAACCTTAAGGTGATGGGGAGGAGTTAGCAACCCCTCCTAGTTTTGTTAGGAGACCTCAATGGTTGACACAAACATTGAGGGATGCTCAGGAGCATGTTGAGTCTCCTAGGAGCACTATCAGGGAGAGCAGGCCTCCAAGGAAGTTTCCCAACTATATGGCACTTATGAGTAGCATCATTGATGCTGAGCCTTCCAATTTTGAGGAAGCGACAAATCAACAGGTTTAGGGGGATGCCATGATGGAGTACACCTCCATCATGAAGAATGATGTATGGGATATAGTGTAGAGAACGGAGGAGAAACAATGGTGAGTTCCGAGTGGATCTTCAAGATCAAGCATGCTATAGATGGCATCATTGAGAAATTCAAGATCGAGCTGTTATATCTATTACCTCGGTCATGGGGTGGAGGATTCATCAGATGGACATGAAGACAACGTTCCTCAGTGGAATCATTGAGGAGGAGGTATATATAGAGCAACCTTAGGGCTTTGAGGTACATGAGAGGGAGTCTCATGTGTGTAGGCTTAAGAAAGCCTTGTACAGACTCAAGTAGGCACCTAGGGCATGGTATTCCAGGATTGAAGGGTACTTGCAGAGTATGGGTTTCACCAATAGTGAGGGCGGATCCTAACTTGTACTTCATACTTGTTAGGACTGATCCGCTCATCTTGGTGTTGTATGTGGATGATTTGTTTCTCACAAGTGTGTTACCCCCCCATGCTTAGGGGTAACTGGAGGAGATCATGTCTCGAGGCCCGCAATGGAGAACATGATCTATACCATGATGATGATGATCAACATGTCCACAAATGGTAGCCCAACAATCCCCCTCATTTTCCTCCCAACACAGATCAACCAAGGCTCATCACATTCAAGCAACCCAAAGTATGGGAGATGGTAAACTATTGTCACGATGAGGTATGTTAGTCCTTTTTTCATGCAAAGTGTTGCACTTAATTTGTCGGGCATGTGAATGAGGGTCTTTGGTTGAAGTTGGATAATGGATCACCAGTTTGGGAATTTGTGTCAATTGCCTTGTTTCACCTTGGTGGTCAACTTCTATGCCCTAGTCCCATGTTGTCACCGCCTAGGGAAAAGGGGTACTATTGGGGGCCCCTCCCAAGGGTAACGCTTCGTTCCTACCATACTTGACGCTTTCCATCCTGGATCCTCTCATATTATACTAAACTTCAATTATTGTCCATTCTCTCATGAGAAGAGGGGCTGAAGGCGCAGAGGTTGTTTCACAATTGCTATAAAAGAATATGAAAATGATGCTAGAAAAGAAAGTGAACATAGCAAAGCAGGACCACTAAATGCCGGTCCAACTTGAGCTCTACTTTTTTAGTGCTTGCCCCGGTCCCAAAAAAGTAATGCTATAGCTTGAAACCCTACATAAAAGGGGACCCACAAATTTGCGATTATAAATGAAAGCATGGACTAGAAAAAGCAAAAAGGGGTTTGGAAAAAGGTAGCACGAAAATACGGGGTTAATCAAGAGAAAGCGCACCCTCCACAAAGGCGTTCATAGAGATGGATTAACACCATAAGCCACGAAGTAAGCCCTGAAACCATATCACTTTCACACTTAGTGTTGGTGGTTTTTTACTTTCCCTTGTCACTCTCGGGACCTATCCCTCTACCTGGGTCATTTTATTTCTTGTCTAGGTGGCACACCTAATAGGGTTGGATGAAGACCCTCCGATACTTTAACTTGGTAACTCACATGGGATCCTAGGCTAGTGTGATGCTTGAAGGGGATACTGAGGTGAATTATCTTAGATGGCTTATATCTTAAGTTGCAGCTTACTTTGCATGTTTTAAGGACTAATGTTTCTTATGAACTTTGGCTAACCATGTTTTATACTTTGGCTTGTTCTGGGCTTGTACCCAAAACGTTGTGCCTTTTTTGCAGGACTTTGACACGTGTGATGGAGAACAGTGGGACATCCAGTGACTCATCACCCTCAGACAGTGGCTCTCACATTCTCAGAACCTTGGATGATGGACAGATGGGCTTGGTTTGAGCAGTCCTGGTCATTATGCCACACATATGGGCTAGAATCCCACAGGATGGGTAGAGCACCCTAGGGCTTTTGTGTATGGAGGATAGAGGACGTTCCAGCAGTAGGCCTTTGTACACCATTCAGAGATATCATTGTAGCTCTCTCAAACCTGGACGTGGCTTTTGGATGCCCTTGATGTCACTCTCTAGCCTTTGACGTCATCTTCTTGGCTAGGGTTTGGTGGATGGTTTGGTTCTGAAGAGAATGGGCATGATTTGGGCATGGCAAACTCATTGGATAATTTGCTGCTGTTACAAAAGTTTGCTACAGCCATCTGATAACACTCTAATTTTCTGCATACACTCTTGTAAAGGTGGCCTAACTTATTCAAAAATCGTATCTAACAATTGGATAATGTTCTAGTGGATGTATGCTAAATTTTAATGGTCAATTGTTGCATTTCTGAGCACTAATTGTTGCTGCTGTTATAAGTTATTTACTGCTGTCATATCATTGTTTACTGTTGCAATTTTATAACAGCCATTGCAACGTATCTTGTCTAGTGTCTTAAAGAGGTATTAATTGCATGTTTGGACATGGAAATAATCATATAAATGTTGTAAATTGTTCTTGTTCTAGGCAGGTACTCAAACAACTTCATACCTCTTCTACTACCTTGACCTAGACCACTCTTTCGGTGATCAAGAGGGGGTGGTAGGCTTGGCTACTATACTTGCTACTTTGATCCCTTGAGGTCACCAAGGAAGCCTCCCTTGTGGTGGACCTCTTCCATCACTAAAACGAGGAAAGTTTTTACTAAGGTGACAGTGGTAGGATCTTCCATAGTTACTCAAGATTTGGGGTCTTGTGTTGGGCTTTGCACAAGTACAAGTCCCGCGATAACAACTTGCAGAGGAGTTTATAGTAGGGGGAAAAGAAGATTTGGCTACAGAGTTCGAGATGAAGGACACTGGCTTGATGCATTAATTTTTGGGGTTAGAGGTATGGCAGAGATTAGATGAGATCTTCCTTGGTCAAGGGAAGTACAAAGTAGATATCTTGAGGAGATTCAGGATGGAGGATTGTAGACCGATGGCTACACCCATGGTTACCAATTTGAAGAAGGTTGTCACTTTAGATTAAGATTTGGTGGACCCCAGGTTATACAGATAGTTGATAGGTTCTTCGATGTATTTGGTTGACACCGTACCATATATATGTTTTGCTGTGAACACCTTGAGCCAGTTCATGGTGGAGCCGAGGCAAGTGCATTGGGTCGCAGTGAAACATGTGCTCAGGTACTTGAGAGGTACAATGGAGTATGGTCTGAGGTATCTTGGAGGTGATGGAGTGAGGTTGAAGGCATATACAGAGTTAGATTGGGTAGGGAGTGCAACAGATAGGAAGAGCACCTCAGGGTGCTGCTTCAACTTGGGATTAGCAATGATATCATGGTTCAATAGGAGGAAGACTTCCATAGCACTCAGTTCAGTAGAGGCAGAGTATATGGCAACGAGTATGGCTAGTTATGAAGCCATTTGGCTTCACAAATTGCTTATAGGATTATTTGATCAAGAGTTGGAGCCCATGTTGATATACTGTGATAATCAGAGTTGTATCAAACTCTTTGAGAATCCAATATTCCATGACAGGTCCAGGTATATTGAGATCAGGTATCTCTTCATCCGAGCCAAGATCCAAAAGGGAGCAGTTAAGCTTCAATATATCTCCACAGATGAGAAGGTTGCATATATTATGACCAAATCCTTGGTTAAAGGGAAGTTTGTGTTCTTTAGGGACAAGCTTGGAGTGGTGCAGAGTACCTTCGTCCCTGAGAGGGAGTGTTGATGTTTGCAGCATCGGACATGTACTTCCGCACTGGTCTAAGTGTCTAGATGCGTGGAAGTCGTCTAAAGCCTTCAACCTTAGTAATTTACTTTAATTAACAAAAATGTTAAAGTAAAGTGCTTTTTATAATTAATTGAGTTTAATTTAATGAAATGCTAAAGTTATTAGCATTAGTGAATTAAATGAATCTTAGCCATTCATCTCAAGTGAGGTGAGATCTAATCTCAACCATTATTCACTTTGGAGATTAGGGTTATGTTTGTTTCAGTCAAAATTCAAGATTATAAAAGCAAGGCTAAGTAGAAGGGAACGACACACAACAATACATCTATTGGAGTTAGTGACTCATAAAGAGAGCAAAGCAATTTTGCTCAAGGAGATCTTAGCAAGGGTGAAGAAGGATTTTCACTTAGAGATATGATAAGTCCAAAGGAGAAGGAAGCAAGACAACAACAACAACAGTAGTAGGTATAACCGCAGGATCAGATTGTATAGAGTTGTTGACAACACCGTACGTGTTGGACAGATAATCCTTGGCGCGTAGGTACATGCCTCATAGGCAGTGCAGGGCGTGGGTACACACAAAGCGAGTTCGACGGGGCACGGGTACACAGACACAGGTCAGTTAGGGTGCGTATACATGCTAGACAGAGGGACATGGCGTGTGCATACACACTGTACAGGCTTGTTAGTGTGTACAGAGCCGTACAGTCGACGACATAAGTGCTAGGCAACAAATCGAGCTATCAGGAGTTTGTTGTATTTTCTTTTTCTATTCTCAGTGGGCAGATTTCCCAGTTTGGGAACCCCTTGTAATCTGGGAAGTTATTTGAATGAAAAGCTGATTTGAAGGTGAAATTTTGCTTTGTATGTGTGAAATTTGGTTTCTTGTTGGTTCCGCTGATTTGTTTATTTTTGGTTAATTATTTAGTCAATATATTTTATTCTGTGAGTTGTACATTTATTTTTCGGCAAGGAAATCACAAGGTAATAATTTATCTAGAAGAGAAAATTAATAGTGAGAACCCAGGAGGTAACAAACATCACATGTCACTACTTTGGTAAAGTGGGCCATATGAAGAAGCACTCTAGAAAGAGGTTGGCTGATTAGAAAACCAACTAGGGAGGACTTTAGTAGAAGGCTCATGTTGCATAACATATAGAGGAGAATGAGTCAACCTTCTATGCATTCATGGCTAAGTAGCCAACGAATCAACTCCAATTTATCTTAGGGTCTAACTTTCTTCTCTTCTCATATGGAATCCATGCATAAGCATTAGAATCAAAGACCTTAAGATGACTAACTCTAGGCTTCCTCCTAGACCATGCTTCCTTTGAGGTCTTTTGATTCACCGCCATCGTTGGATATCTATTCAACAGGTATATTGTTGTGAATATTGCCTCAACTCAAAACCTATTGGGAACTCACTTGTTCTCCTTCATATGCCAGGCCATCTCTATGATAGTATGGTTCCGCCTCTTAACCACCCCATTTTGTTGTGGAGTGTAGGGTATAGTGATTTGTTTTTTGATTCCATGTTTAGCACAAAAGTTATTGAATTCTTTGGAACAAAATTCACCGCCATTGTTAGACCTAAGAGTGGTAATGTGACACCTTGAATCTTTTTCTACTAATGTTTTAAAATTTTGAAATTCATTAAACACTTTAGATTTCAGTTTCAGAAAGTACACCCACATTTTCGTATGATGGTCTTCAACAAACAAAAGGCCCAAAACCTGTTGGGAACACACTTGTTCTCTATCAAACACCAGGCCATCTCTGTGTTAATATGGTTGCAGCTCTTAACCACTCCATTCTGCTGTGGAGTGGGTGTAGTGAACCGTCTTTTGATTCCATGTTTAGCACAAAAGTTATTGAATTCTTTGGAATAAAATTCACTGCCATTGTCAGACCTAAGAGTGGTTGTGCGACACCCCTACTCTTTTTCTACTAATGCTTTAAATTTTTGAAATTCATTAAACACTTCAGATTTCAATTTTAGAAAGTACACCCACATTTTTTTACTATAGTCTTCAACAAATAGAAGGAAATACTTGGCATCGATGAATGATGTCGTGTTCATTGGTCCACATACATCTGCATGAACTAGTTGAATGAGTTTAAGTGCTCTCTAAGCTTGTCCTTCATCAAATGGTGCTTGGTGTTGCTTCCCTACTTGGCAAGCTCCGCATACACCTTGAATTTGTTGTTGGATATCAGGAAGTGCAT
The DNA here is from genome assembly GCA_009831015.1 of Picea engelmannii. Classification (NCBI taxonomy): domain Eukaryota; kingdom Viridiplantae; phylum Streptophyta; class Pinopsida; order Pinales; family Pinaceae; genus Picea; species Picea engelmannii. The sequence goes on along the minus strand of ML804312.1, from coordinate 118,620 downwards.
CTACCAAATTCCCTCGGGATAACTGAGAGGGATAGATCAAGTTAAGATGCCCATACCGCTGATGCCAAAGTGTATTGATGTCTAATGCACTTTTGGCTGCCAATGCATGCTCTTTGACCTGTTCAAAAGTGCATGAGACATTAGTACACTTTGGCATCAATGGTATGGGCATATTAACTTGACCTAGCTCTCTCAGTGATCTCGAGAGAATGCAGTAGATGGATTTGCTAGTATCTAACAACAGATTCAGGGTGTATATGAAGCTTGCTAGGCAGGGAAACAACACTGAGCGCCATTTGATGAAGGACAAGCTTGGAGAGCAGAGAGAGTCCTTCTGTTAGTTCATGTATACTTTTGTGGACCAATGAACACAACATCAGTGACCGGTGCCAAGTATTTTCTTCTGTTTGTTGATGACTATAGTAGGAAAATGTTGGTGTACTTTTTGAAATTGAAATATGAAGTGTTTAATGAATTTCAATAATTTAAAGCATTAGTGGAAAAAGAGTCGGGGTGTCACATTACCGCTCTTAGGTATGACAATGACAACGAATTCTATTTCGAAGAATTCAATAACATTTGTGCTAAACTTGGAATCAAAAAATAGTTCACTACACCCTACACTCCATAGTAGAATGGATTGGTTGAGAGGCAGTGCCGTACTATCAAAAAGATGGTTCAATGTATGTTGAGAACATGTGCGTTTCCAATAGGTTTGGGCCAAGGAAGTATTCACAACAATATACTTGTTGAATAGATCTCCAATGATGGCAGTGAAGTAGAAGACCCCAGATGAAGCATGGTTTGGGAGGAAGATTGGAGTCAATCATCTTAAGGTCTTTGGTTCTACTGCTTATACCTAGATTCTAGATGAGAAAAGAACCAAGTTAGACCCTAAGAGCAAGAATTTGACGATCATAGGGTACAATGACAGCCATAAATCCTACAGATTGGTTGATGTTGACATTAATTAGTTGAAATTTAGTAGATATGTCGTAGTTGATGAGGAAGGTGGACCTTTTAAGACTTCTTTAGAGATCAAAATCATAGAACAACAACCTGTTTCGGCTAAGGATTTAGGTATCGAACTTTAGGAAGCTCCACTTGAAAAGAGGGAAGATTCTGAGCACGAGGAGTTTTTGGGATCTAATTTTGATGATACAAATATAGGTAGCCCAGGTCATGGTGACAACTTTGATGGGGAATATCCCAAGAAGAGAACAAAGTGGTGGCACAACACCATTGGAGATGTTCATATAGACTGAGGGATGATCATCGAGAAACAAGAGCAAGAAACCTAATACGGTCAAATTTGCTCTAATGGCTAATGTTCATGAAGTATATGAGCCACATGTGTTCGAGGATGAAGAAGGGAGACTTGAATGGGAGAAGGCCATGGTAGTTGAACATGAAAGTCTAACGAAAAATCAGGCTTGGGATCTCTTAGCTCTTCCACTAGGGAAGAAACCCATTGGCTGCAAATGGGTGTACAAGGTCAAGTATAAGGCAAATAGTTCACTTGACAGGTACAAGGCACGATTGGTTGGAGATGGCATTAACTATGAGGAGACCTGTGCTCCTACAACAAAGATGAGCATTATGCGATTAGTTCTATCCATGGCAACATAGTTTGGCTGGAAGGTCCATCATATGGATGTGGAGAGTGCCTTCCTCAATGGAGATTTGGAGGAAGAGGCCTACATGTATCAACCATAGGGATTTCAAGTTTCAGGGAAGGAGCATCTCGTTTGCAGACTTAAGAAGGCTCTATATGGCTCGAGACAAGCACTTCGTTCATGGTACATAAAGATTGACTACTTAGATGAACGAGGGTTCCAACAAAGTCCTTCAGATTCTAATCTATATGTCGAAAGCATTGGTAATGATATCATTCTTCTGGTCATTTATGTAGATGACATTGTTATTATAGGTAGTGAGGCAAGTGCTATTAAATTGATCAAATATGATATGTGTAAAGCTTTTGACATGACCGGTTTAGGCTTCCTACATTATAGTCTTGGTGTAGAAGTTTGGCAAATAGGTAGCAACATTTTTGTCTCAAACAAAATATGCCAGGTTTTTGCTTGATAGGTTCAGAATGATAGTTTGCTTGTTTACACCTATGGAGAAAGTACTGAAGCTTTCAGGAAAGAATGACTCTAAGGTAGTTAATGAGTCAGTCTATAGGTAGCTAGTGGGGAGCTTGATATATCTTACAACCATTAGGATTGATTTGAGTTACACTGTGAGTTTCATTTCCATATTTATGATGGTGTAAAGGTAGAGCATTGGATTGCAACAAAGAGGGTGTTGAGATATGCGAAAGGGACACTTGAATTTGGCATTTTGTTTAGCAAAAAAGCAAAGACCCTAGGCTGTGTGGGTATATAGATTTAGATTGGACAGGTTCTGTGGTTGATAGAAAATCAACTTTTGGATATGTTTTTAGCCTTAGCCTGGGTGTAGTTACATGGACCAATAAGAAGTAGCATGTAGTAGCCCTTTTATTGACATAAGCATAATATCGAGGAGCAATGAAAGGAGCATGTGAGGCAGTTTGGCTCAGGAGGATGCTTTCAGACATGAAGATGCAATAGATAGAGCCAACACCCCTACTTTGTGACAATCAAGGAATGCTTAAACTAGCCAAGAATCCAGTCTTCCACGAGTGTATCAAGCATGTTGAGATACATTGCCACTTCATTAGACAACTTGTAGAGGATAGATCTATTGAGCTGCAGTACTGTCCCACATTGGACCAAATCTGTAGACATTTTCACCAAGTCTTCAAGTCCTGAAAAATATGTAAAATTCCGGGATAAGCTTGTTGTAGTTAGTGGATTGACCATTAAGGGAGGTTGTTAAAGTAAATATCAGATTATAATGGTCAACTAGATATTAGACATAAGCATTGATAAAGTCACAGGTTCAAATTTGGTCGAGTCCCTCAGGGTTACTAGCTGCTATTGCCATTGGTGATTGAGTGGTCCTCCATTTAGATATTCCGAGGAAGAGGACAGTTTCTTGCAAGGTTTTCCTTGGAAATAAAAAGAGACAAAGGGTGCAATCACAAATAATGAGATGACCAATAATGGCAACATTAATATAAGAATAGCAATGTAATGGCCCTAGACCTAGGGGCTTAACTTGCCTTACGTCTTAAAACAAGCATTGCCCTCAACACTTGATTAGTTGTGGATGATTCTATACGGAAAACTCATCCTTGCAAGTTTTATCTTTTGTCAGCAAGTTCTTCTAGTTGATGAGGAATTCCACAATTTCTTCTAGTTGATGAGGAATTCCACAATTTCTCTTGGCATGTTCTTCCACATTTGTTGTTCCTACGAGGATAGTCTTGTTTCTCCCCATGATGATGGCCCCTTTTCAAGAACTTATCCCTAAATGGTACCAAAATTAATACCTATATATTCTCCTCTGATTCCTCCTTCTAACCCCTTTTGAATTATCACAAATTGAGCTTCCAAATAAAAGTTATGTTAGTTTTTAGTTGACACGCATTGTAAAGCCCTGTTTGGGGTTCCACTCTGCTCGCTGAACTTACACTTGTTATAGCGCCGCCAATTCTAATTTTCTGTTGCTGAATTTTTATAGGTTATATTCTGATATGCCATTTTTAGGCTCCCACTATTCCCTTGCAATTTGGACCTTCCGGGAGAAAGCTATGGTGGTGTTTGAAAATTTTCTGAGGTCCTAACAGGCTGCCAACTAGGTCTGTCTTTAATGTCAAGTTGGCTCTAAGTTTCAGCTGTCAAACAATGTTTTGCTGCTGTTTTATAACAGCAAACTGTTCAGGAACTTTACTGCTGTTTTGTTACGGTTACATAAGCTTTTAAGGTGCTCTAGCATGTAGTTTTAGTGACCAATAGGTTAGCACATGCATACCATAAATATGTAACACACCTCTCAGATCTTTACAACTGAAATAATGCTGTTCTAAACTCTAGAATACATGAAATGGACACAAAGGTTTTTGGTCAACACGACCCTGGACAAACCCCCCCCGGGGAAAACCAGTTTGGAATATGAATCTATATATGTAATGTAAAGATTGTGAGATACAACAAGTACATGAAACAAATGAACCTGATACAATGGAAACCTCTCTCCAGCTGCTATACAAGTCCTAGAAAGATGATGTGCTCAAGCATGGTACGCCCCTCTCCCTTGTTGCTCAATCCCACTGAAAGCTTGCGCCCTTGCTCCCTGAAGACTTGTTGCAGAAACCCTTGCACACAACTCGGAATATGTGTGCTACCTCTCCAACAAAACTGTCCTCAGAGAAATTTTGATAAGAGCAAGTCCTCCCTACTATAAGTGCGCCCTCCTCCAAGCAAGCATCAACACCACAAAATAATGGAAGCATAAGCCTCCTAGAGCCCTCCATGGAAGGAGGCGCCCTTGAAACCATCTTCCATTGCGTCCATATCCATCTCCATTTCTCTACTCTTCCTCTCCAAGTGAACAAAGATAGAATGAGCCTCTCCTTGGCCCTATGCGCCCCTCTTGAACCTCCATAAGGAAACCTAAAAGATGGATGGTTGAGATCACCCCATCCCATCTCTAATCAAAGGTTGAGATCATCCCCCGATAATCTCACTCACAAACCCAGTTTGGGTTAAGTTCCCTAAGTTCACTTCATGTCCCCTCATTCACCCACAAAGTGAATAATTAGTCACTTTTGCCTAAGTGACAAAAATTTAACTTTTGACTTAAATCTCCCAAGTCAAAGTGAAATTAGAACATAAAGGTAAAGTACTAGGTACATAGTACCAAAGTATTTCCCACTTGTGGTTAGAGACTCCAAACCACAAGGGGACCACTTCCCAAGGTACACAAATCTCAACAATGTTACTGCCTAGATTAACTGTCTCGTCAAGGTCCTTTTGAGGCGCTAAGGTGGTACCATACAGGACGAGTGCCCACTGTCACCTCGACACAAGTCCCCACTCTTTGAGCCCAACTCCTACAAAAGGCTATGGGAGGCTTCCCTATCGCAAACAAGAGACTTCACCAAAGCTTAGTAGACCAGTGCCTAGATGTGATATTGAGGTGAAGGTAGGAGTTGGTTATTATATTACTAATCTGGAATGATAAATGAACAACAGAAACAATGCAAACTAGCAGATGAAAACCACTCAAACTCAAACTCGAAATATGGTAATGCACACAAAACGTAGAAAACAACAAAGAAAATGCCCTTTTTGGGCCCCCCCATAAGTGTGAAAACACTTAAGATCAATAGATCTGTGGGTGGGGAAGCTTGGGCAGCAAGTTAA
>ML804312.1:88572-107606 GCA_009831015.1 Picea engelmannii | reverse complement strand
CATAACTTGTCTAATGTTTCTGACTGAGAAGAGATTTGTTAGGGCATCGTACATCTTCTTCGATGAGTCAAGATGGGAGATGTAGGGTATCAAGTGGTCTTTTATAGAATCCACTATGATACTCATGGCATTGATATCAACATCTTTGAACTTCTCCATCGCTGTAATGTTCTGTGGTTCCTTCTCTTCTCCTTCTTCAAACTCTGGCTTCACGATCTTTCCTTTCACGATATCCAGTACTTTATTCTTGGCAAGGATGAGGTCAATCCTTGTCTTCCACGCTTTGAAGTTAGAGGCTCCGTCTAACTTGTTCTTAGACTTCATAGAGTTAGTTATGGCTGCTTGACTTGGTCAAACCCTAGATTTGACCAGAAATTCAAACTTCACATCTTGGTTTGCTGAGAGTATCAGGAGATGCGCTAGGCTAGGGCGCACTGATCTGTCTGGAGATTAGGTCAATCTCTTCACTTAAGGTGCTTCAACAAGAGGTTTAGGGTTTCTACAATTGCTCTTGCTAGTAACCCTAGCGGCAGTGTCTTGGGAGCTACTTCTGCTAGTAACCCTAGTGGCAGTTCCTCAATGAGCTCAATATCCTAGCGACTATGTTTCCTTCCAACGTTTAGACTGAATGAAGGAGGTGTGGGCCCATAACCTGTTAGAATATAGAAGATTGTGTGCTCGTTTTACCATTGACGATACCCTCGTCACCCAACCATAGGCCGAAGCCACCCTCCGAGCACCTTAACCTTGACTGAGAATTACTTCGGAAGCAAACCCTAGGCTAGATAGCCAAACAAGGTGTAGTGCATCTTCTTCCAAGGATAGCGCACCAACAATAGCTGATTAGTCCAAACCCTAGCCAAGAGTTAGTCCAAGACAACACTGAAACTGCTAGCTGCAACAACTGCACCTGCAGCTCCCCTCCACACGTGCGCACCAAACTGGGAACTGCAGTGCGCACCACTTGCTGTCTGCAATTCTAAGATGTGTCAAATGAGAACTGGCGCCCTGTATTTATACTGGTTCTGCCAGATTTGCTGGGGCTGACTTCTCCTTCTGGATATGTGTCTGTTCAGTATATTATTATTATTTCTGGCCGACTTATTCTGTTGGAGGCTAATAACCTAATATAAGTTATCTTCTTGAGCCGACAAGACTTCTAGGGTTATTAGCCAACTCATTAGGGTTTTCTCTTGCTTTCCAGAGTCTTCTATTCTCGTCAGGTTCACACGTGGAGGTAAATACCTCCCATAGCTACCATGATATTAACATAAAGGAGATCAATTTATTTTAATTGAGCGAAAATTTAATTAATGGCCAAATTAATTGAGGGTTGATTTGTTTGAAGTGGCATCTGTTTGCTTGGTTTGGGCATCATTCCTCCCACATTCCATTCCTTTTGATTGGCGGTTGGTAATGGATGCTCCAACAACTCATTCACATGTCCAACGACTGGGAAAGCTGGGGCCAACTCAACATTCCCCTGATCCTTGCATTGCGACTCTCTTTATTTGCCACTGCGTATCACTCAATTGACCCACGACCCATTCCATTGACCAATGGCTCACCTTTGTGGTCAACGACCAACAAATTCAATGGTTCAATGGGTTACAATGGCCCCTTTGATTTTGGGGGCTAGCTTTAATGGTGACTTCCTTCACTTTTATAAACTTTAGGTAAGGGGTGACCCCTTTTCACCATAATGTATTCACCATGCACCCCCTTCATTTGATGTGTTTCTCCAAGTATTAAAATAAAGGGGGCGACCCCTTTCATCATCTTCCTCTAGAGACTTAGGATATATAATATGAAAAGGGGATGGCCACTTATTTTAATATAACCTTTTAACATAACTTTATCTTTGTCCTTTTTACCATAGGGCATGTGTAAATGTAAAGGGGGTGGCCCCTTGCTTAGAATAATCTTGCCTTGACATGATTAAAGGGGGGTGACCCCTTTATTAAAATATTTTCACTTTCTCTCTCTTCATGACTTAGCACATAAGTCTACATCAACCACCATGTTAGCAATATAATCCATAGATGACATTATCAAACCATCATAAGATGTGCACAAAACTCTGAGGTGGGGGCTAGCTGTAAGTTTTAAACCTGTGAAGTAGAACAATGGATTCAGATTCTTAAGCAAAACATAAATTAATCAATGGCTCATACACATAGTACACATAGATTTATGCTTGAAACCCTTAACTAGGAGAAAACCAACCTTCCTTGGTGCCACACCTCTCAACTCTTCATTGTATTAATTTCACCATTAACAATACAATATATACGATATTTTAGGTATTTCAGATCTACCAAAACCCCAATCGCTTATTCTGGGATTAATTTAGAAAACCGCTAAAAATAGCGAAAACTGCCCCCAAATTTTTTTTTAGAGCATTGCCTCGAACCTTGACTGCTTCGGGCATTAGGCTTTGCCTAAGCAGGGGGGCCATGCCCGACCCCCCTATGACCCCCTGGGCAACACCTGATGCAGGTGTACACCTTCAGGTGGTGGGATCATCAAAATCCAACGCACCCACCCTCCACATGCAAAGAATATAACACTTACCCAACACTAACATCCATCAACTGACGATATGTGATCAAGAAGAGAAAACCTGTGTGATCAATGCCTCAAGATACATATATCGCCTTGGGAAACGTGAAATTGCTGCGAATTGTGAGACTGCCATGTTGAGAACTGTAAATGAATAGTGCACCAAGGCCAAGAAGATGCATACAAACTCTAGACACAAGACCATGTGGGAAAAGGCATAGGTGTGCATAAGACCATGGGCTGGACTGGCCCTACATAGTGCGATCACCCCTACAAAATAATTAATGGCTCCTCAAACCATGTGTCCCGATAGATCCACCTCAAGACCTCCAATCCTATCCAGGACGAAAGGAAATGAGCATGGGGACTAGAGGGACTGGGCATGGCCGACCAAAAAGGCCTAGGAGTCCACATTCAAAACCATTCACATGGCCTACAATGCTTTGGACTTGCATCTTTCCCGGGCTTACAATGGTGTAGCCAATAAAAACATAGGGTACCTCCCCAGGAGGTAACAGGTGGAATTACTAGAACCTGCTGTTTAGTGTCTTTCAATTGAGTGAACTTGTATGTATTGTCACTTCACTAATATTTCCCTCAGATATTTGAAATTTGGGCCTGTAGCACCTAGGTATGTCTTTAGTCCAGTCCCACAAGTGGCACTCAATTTGGACTTGGCAATCTTCAGATATGACTGTTTTACTGAAACTCCCTGTTTAAGCCTAGTTTGAGGACTAGGCAAAATGCTAACTTGTACACCCAGTAACTCTGAAAATATGGCGAACCAGAATCTGAAATTTTTACTCAATGTACTTCTGTCTTTCCTCAGTTTGCCCTCAAATTTCCATGCAACTCCAATGATCCAAAAAAATTTAGAAAAAAATGGTAAGATGACTCATTTGAAGGGAGCCAAACCAAGGATTGTTCGCTTTGATACCAAATGTTAGGGAGAAAATAGCTAAATAAGCATTAAAAAGACCAATTTAGTAATGCCATGCCTAAATCAAGTGAAAGAGTTAATGAATAAGAATGCCACTTCGAGGGGCCAACCTCCTTTAGACCTTATTTTTACAAATAATTCTTGATGCTTCTAAAACTAGATCTCCTTGGTATATAATGAGCCAGCCAATAATGGCAACAGTAATATAACAATAGCAGTGCAGTGGCCCAAGACTTAGGGGCTTAACATTACGCTTTTGCTTACCTTGTCTATTATGAGAAATCTATAGAGTTGGGGTATATAGAATATCTCCAATTGTTTTTATAGAAAATTTGAACTAGATTTTAATATAACAAATTGGAGCATACACGTGTTTGTTGACGTTAGACCCTGAAGGCTGATACTAATCTTCTAGAACATAGCTTTTTTTATTTTGAGTTTTTGTTTGGATAATAACATTCAGTTTTCAGTTTCTCCTTATGTTGTACTAAAATTTTCATTGAAAAACAATGCTATAATATAAATCTAACACTAGAGCTCAGTGTGGAGATCAGGAATTCATGCACTATCTGTGATCATTAGGTTTAGTTAGTTTGGGAGAAGGTTCAAAACATTCTGAAACTTCATTGTCAGTTAATTTTGAATTTTCTCATATAATTCTTTTAATTGATCTTCTATCTGCTGATACATATAGGTATCTATTCTGAAAGAACGCGTGAATATTGCAGGTGGCACACCTAGCAGGTATTTCGGTATTTGTAATTTTGATGTTTGGGTAAAGATCGATTGTTTTTATGATCTAAGAAATTCACTCATGCATTTTTAATGTGTTACTTTAGTGGTTGTAAATGATTTTCTTGTAACTTTTGATTATAGAACTTTAGACTGTATTATTGCTAGCAGTTGAATAAGTATTGTTCTAGCTCATTATGTCGTGGTACATTATGACTGCCATGATGGTCTGTTGGGAATTCAACAATTCTGACTCTCTAGAATGGTTTCTTCGATAGGATACAACTCTACAATGAAGCAGAATCTTGAAATATATAGATTGACCCTAGAAATAGTTATTGATCTGTTTCATCAGATTGTAGGTTCTTTTATTCTTTTTCATTATCTATCAATGGGCCATGACACTGCTATTTTGCTATGATTGCATATGTTAGCTCCTTTCTTTTCTTACATGACCAATGTATATATGGGTCCTCCTTTGACTTTTCCATCTTCAAGAAAACATAGGACACCTTTTGGTAATACTATGAGCTTTTGTTGATCCTGGTGGCGGATCATAATAATCATGCTCAAGAGAGTATGTGCATAATGCATACAGAAGAAGAATGCCAATGAAACTTGAATAAAGAGAATAATTGGAGCCCTGATGGACTTTGAGAATGTAAGGCAAGGATGAGTTGGGCATACCTATTCCCATTTGAGTATGTCTTGGAAGAAAATCTCCAAAATGAACTATGGGAGGTACTAAAAAAGTATAGGAGATAGAGTAAAAGCCTACATGAATCACCAAGAAAATAGACAATTCTAAAGAAAATTTTAAAATTTCCCTTGTATTGTAGCTTGCTCATTTGTCTACTTTGAGAACTAGCTGTTCTTCTTTAATATTAAATTTACATATTGTAAGCTATGTTGTAGGAAATGTGGTTGTCCCCTGGGGCCTGTTTTTACTGCACTGGAAACATTTCTGGTGCGAGAAACAGGTATGCAATAACCGAGAAATGTTTGGAAACCTTTTGTAGGCATTTCCCTGGAAATGTTTCCCACCAAAAAACAGTTTGGAAAAATTTATTCCCATAGAACAGGGAGAATGTGTAAGAAACTATTTCCCACCAAAAGTGAACATTTCCTAATTATTTCACTTACTGAAAAGTGTGGTAAAAGCCTAGGGTTCTGTGGGTCCATTTATTTCTTCTAAAATGTTGCAGGGGGTACAATTACTCTTTTAACATTGCAGCGATTTTGGAGTGCAGTTGGAGTTCTTGGTGTAATCTGTACATGTGGCCATGGCCCATTCATATGTATCATGTACTAGTAATTATGGCTAAGGCCATATTCTTTATTCTTTTATTTCAGTTATGGTGAAAGTCGACCTAGTCGAACTTGATATGTAGTGTCAACAACCCCTCTTGGGGTGTGTGCCCTTGTTTTGTGGGCCCATAGCACCCTCTTGAAGGTTACTTCTTGAACGGACACCTCACTTGAGTTGTGTATAAATACATAACTCAAGCTCTTATTTTCTCATCTCGTGATCTTCTTGATCTCCCTTATAAAGTGATTTTCTTTGTCGTACTCTTATGTTTGGCATTCCTTTCATTTATATGTACTCATGCATTTCTTGTGTAGCGCACTTGTACAGTGGCATCTCTCTCTCTCTCTCGAGCACATGAAGTTAATCTCTCTCTAGCGCACTTGTGATTGGGTACTTGCAGAATTTGTGTTTGTATTTGGTCGCATTCAATTCCTTGCTTTCATTTGTGAATCTCAAGACTTGGTCATTTTCTTACTATTTTTGGAGGGAATCGAGTGATCTAGAGTATTGTGTTGGAGGATTTTTGTATTACTATAGTGCAGCTCAGCCAACTGTGACTCAATGGCTTCCTGCCAAAGTGTCCATGATGGAACCTCATTTCCTCATGTAAACAGTGGCATCTCTCTCTCTCTCTCTAGCACACGAAGTTAATCTCTCTCTAGCGCACTTGTGATTGGGTACTTTCAGAATTTGTGTTTGTATTTGGTTGCATTCAATTCCTTCCTTTCATTTGTGAATCTCAACACCCGGTCATTTTCTTACTAGTTTTGGAGGGAATCGAGTGATCTAGAGTATTGTGTTGGAGGATTTTTGTATTACTATAGTGCAGCTCAGCCAACTGTGACTCAATGGCTTCCTGTCAAAGTGTCCATGATGGAACCTCATTTCCTCATGTAAACATATCTGCAGCTTGCAAGAGGTAACTAACCTAGTTGGGCTCATGTCACTAAATTAGGAGCCTTGGGAGGAGGAGGTACACGGTAATGGAGGTGTAATTTATACAAGGAGGTGTACTAGGGTTTTTATGCTTGTGTGGAGGCCTATTTGCTTTCTGAAAGCAGTTAAGGGGTTGAGGGCCACAAATAAACAGTCAACAAGTAGGATAGAATGCCTTTTGTTAGAGAGCAAAGAGCATCGGAACAAACAAATGAAATTAGGCCAAGGAGAAGAGCTAGTGTTCCTTGAAACACTCAACAACCTGTCATTATGGAGGAGGCAAAGAAGAAGATAAACTAGTTCTCTTGAGGTTGTGCTTAATGTTGGAGGACTATAAGAGGTTGATAGTAGAGTGGCCATGAACATCTTTGCATGTAGAACCCCTTTAAATGTTGTTCATTCAATTTATTGGAATGACACATTGAGGGCTATCTACGATGCACCGCACAAAGATACATGAGCACTAATTATGAGAAGTTGAGAACCACTCTACTTGCAAAATATATGGTTCAACTTGAGAGGTGCTTGAAAGTCATTTGGGCTACTTGGAAGAATACAAGGGTCTCTATTATTTTAAGATGGTTTGACAAACCTTATTTGCAAGCCATTAGTGAACCCTTGTGCCTTTACCCAATGGGTTTCAGTTTCATATTTGCTCATGATTGCTCAGTTTAGGAGAAGAATGTAGAATTCATTGTATACGGTTTATTTGATGTCATTGAGAAAAATGTGTTGAAATATTGTAACTGCAAAGAGTATTCTATTATTATTGATGTATTATTCATTAGATCAATCCCCGTTTGCGGATTGATCATGTCGGGTATTGTAAATGACCAAATCCCCTTTTGTGGATTGGTCAAACCCTATTTGTAATAGGCAGAATGAGAAGTCGACACCCAGATTAATTAAAGGTGGTTATAACCACCTAGAATGAGAAGTCGACCCTGCCAGTGAAAAGACACTTCCGTTCACACCTACCAGATTGTATAAATAAGAGAGGCTAGCGCCTCATTGGCACACACACTCACTTGTTCATCAGAGCACAAGTTTGGAGCTGCAGTTGGAGAAGAAGAAAGAGAGAGAGAGGCACATTATTGGAGAGGACTTTCTGTATTGTTTGAGTTATCTCTTGGCATTGTATTGGCTTTCTATATTAAGGAAGTTTTTGCTGGGTTTTCTCCCCCATGAGGGTTTCCCAAGATAAATGATGTGTCTCTTGTGATTATGTATTTCTCAGTGATTATATCTATGCTATGGTTATCTAGTGAATTGAAAAGAAACCTAATAATAGCTTAAACCTTAACATGGTATCAGAGCTAAGCTAAAGAGAGCATCTTTCACAAGAAAAAGAGAAAAACGTCACTATTGCTGTACATGCAAATTAGGGCTTTTTATTGAAGAAGAATTTTAGCCCCAAAACCATCTAGAAAAGTGTGTCCTTCCTCAAGGATCACTTTGGCATCCTCAGTGCAACTTTTCATTGGTTAGATCTCCTGGAAAGTGGAACCCTAGTTTTCACAAAGTACCAGAAGTACCAGAAGTACTAGAGTACCAGAAGTACCAGAAAACCAGAAGCACCAGTCCATAAATCCCTTGATCAAGTTTGAAGGGGTAAAAGTCGGATTTTCTGAAATCTAACCACACCAGGCTACTTGCTTTAGCCAAGCACACCTCCTGGTAAGTTCAAAATTCAATTTTGAGCATTTTTGTTTTTTGGTCATTTTCCTAGCTCTAGGTAAAAGATGTCTGCAAGCACTAAGCTTGTTGACAAGCTAGAAAGTGTGGAAAACTTCCGTGCTTGGAAGTATAAGATTGGACTCATTCTTGAAGAGATTGACTTAGCAAGATTCGTCAAAGAAGAGGTACCAAAACCCACCGATGCTGCAAATAAAACAAAGCACCAAAAGGACACAATTAGGGCCAAAAGAATCATTGCAGATGCTATCAAAGATCACTTGATTCCTCAAGTGTCTTCAAAGAAGACTCCAAAAGAAATGTTTGATGCCCTAACTAGATTATATGAAGGAAAGAGCATAAATCGGAAGATGAATCTAAGAACTCAACTCAAGAATACAAGGATACAGAAAGGAGAAACGATCTAGGAATATTTCTCGTGAATATCAGAATTCAAAGAACAACTAGAAGCAATTGGAGATATTATAGACGAAGATGAACTCATAATGACGACACTTAATGGTCTCACAAGACCTTGGGATGCATTCATCCAAACTATTTGTGCCAGAACGGAGAAACTAAAATTTGACAGTCTTTGGGAAGAATGTATTCAAGAAGAATCTTAGCTAACCGAGAAGCTTTACTATCAAGAGATGAAGATCAAGCCCTAGCTACTCACACTAAAGGAGGAAGAAAGAAGTCTTACTTCCAGAAAGAAACTCATAAAGAGTCTCACCCCGAAAACAAATTCATACATAAAGAATCTCAACCAAAGAGATTTGAGAAGAAAGGACAAAGAAAAGAAAGAGACTTCTCATCTTATCAATGCTACCATTGTGACAAGATGGGACATATTGCGAGACATTGTCCAGCTAGACAAGAAGAATACAAGAGGAAAAATAAGAGGCATCATGCCCATGCAGTTGAAGATGAAGAGCCACCCACAAAGATGATAAGAGAACGAATTGAAGACTATGTCTTAATCTTGGTCCTCTCAGGATCAATATCACCTGGAGAGGACACTTGGCTCATTGATAGTGGTGCTTCCAAGCACATGATAGGTCAAAGAGATATTCTCTTTTGCCTTTCAAAAAAGAAGTTTTCTCAGAAAGTTACACTTGGAGATGATTATCAATATCCTATCAAGGGAGTAGGAGAATCAAACTACAAGCTTAACTTAGGGACTCCAATGAAGATGAAGGATGTACTCTATGTACCAGGTTTGACAAAGAACCCACTCTCCATATCAGCTTTAGAAAAGAAAGGCTTCAGAGTTGCCTTTATAGATGGAGAAGTTCTTATGTGGGCTAAAGGAAAAACCATGAAAGAAGCAATCGTTATTGGAAAAGAAGAAGGTGGCTTGTATAAGCTAAAGGGTCACTCAGAAGCAGCCATGGCCCATGCCATTGAGAATCCATGTGAACTTTGGCATAGAAGATTAGCCCACATCAACTACAAGACATTACCGTATGTATGCAAAGCAGTCACATGTCTACCAGAACTCAAGGTTGACCATGAAGGCGTGTACAATGGATGTGCACAAGGGAAGAATATCAAGAACCCTTTTTCGAAGAGAGACAGTAAAGCAGAAGGAGTCTTAGAACTCATTCACTCAGATGTGTGTGGCCCAATGCCATCATCCTCCATCAGTGGGTATGCATACTATGTATCTTTTATTGATGATTATTCTTGTAAAACCTGGGTTTACCTTTTGAAATCAAAAGATGAAGTGTTCAGTAAATTCAAGGAATTCAAAGCCTTGATAGAGAATCTTTCTGAAAGAAAGATCAAGATACTCAGGTCAGATAATGGAGGAGAATACACCTCAAAAGAATTTGTAAGCTTTTGTAAAGATGTCAGGATCAAGAGGGAGCTCACCACTCCCTACAATCCTCAACAAAATGGTGTAGCAGAAAGAAAGAACAGAACTATAATGGAAGCAGTGAAGACCATGATCCATGATCAAGATCTTCCAATGTGCTTATGGGCAGAAGCAACAAAAACAACAGTATATGTACAAAACCGATTGTCCCATAGTGCACTTGGGTTCAAGACCCCAGAAGAGATATTATCCAGAAAGAAGCCAGAAGTAAGCCATCTCAAAATATTTGGCTGCCCAAAATTTGTACATATTCCAAAAGAAAAGAGAAACAAGCTGGACCCTTCAGGAAAGAAGGGAATATTTGTTGGATACTATGAGGTCTCCAAGGCCTTCAGAGTTTATATACCAGGTCACCATCATATTAAGATCAGCAGGGATGTGACCTTTGATGAAGATGCAACACTCAAGAAATCAAGAAGATGCCAGCTTGAAGAAGTATATGAAGAGGAACCTGTAGCTCCCAGAGTTATAGAACCAGTGAGGGAAGTCATAGCTTCCCCTGATGAGGAAATTCTAAGATCACGATATAGTAGAATTTCAAGAACCTCCCTAGATGACGATCTCCCACAAGAGAAAGCCAGCTTGGGCAAGGGAACTCATTCAAGATGGAGAAAAGTATGGAGTCCTCGAAGGAACCACGAGACAAGTGAAGAGACCTAAGCCATTCTCCAGTTATATGGCTTTGATGTGTGATATCTTAGAGAAGGAGCCTACCTGCTTTGAAGAAGCCATTCAGAAGAAAGAATGGGCAAATGCCATGACAGAAGAATACCAATCCATTATAAAGAATGATGTATGGGAAGTAGTTCCCAGACCGAAGAGCAAGGATGTGGTATCTTCCAAATGGCTTTTCAAAATAAAACATGCTGCTGATGGAAGTATTGAGAAGTATAAAGCAAGGTTTGTCGCTCGTGGCTTTTCTCAAAAGGAAGGCATTGACTATGAAAAGGCATTTTCTCTTGTAGCCAGATACACTTTGATTAGAACCATCATAACCCTTGCAACTAAGATGAAGTGGAAGTTACACCAGATGGACGTAAAGACAACTTTCCTAAATGGTGTCATTGAAGAAGAAGTGTATATAGAACAACCTCAAGGATTTGAAGTTGAAGACAGGAAGACTCATATCTGCAAGCTGAAGAAGGCTCTGTACAGATTAAAGCAAGCTCCTAGAGCTTGGTATGGAAGGATCGACAGTTTTCTGATGAGTTTGGGCTTTACCAAGAGTAAAACTGATTCTAACCTCTACTTCAAGGTTATGAATGATGCGCCAGTTATATTGCTGCTGTATGTGGATGACTTATTCTTAACTGGAGAAGAAAAGCTCATCACCGAATGTAAGAAGAAGCTCGCTACAGAATTTGAGATGAAAGACCTTGGCCTAATGCATTATTTCTTAGGTCTTGAGGGATGGTAGAGCCCAGAGAGGATCTTCCTTAACCAAGGGAAGTATGTAGCTGAAATCCTGAAGAGATTTGATATGTTGGAGTGCAAGTCCATGAATACACCCATGGAAACAAAGCTGAAGCTTTTGGTCAACATTTCGTCAGAATTGATTGATGCTATGCTGTTTAGACAGATCATTGGATCGCTGATGTATCTGATGAACACCAGATCGGATATCTGTTTTGCTGTGAACACTTTGAGTCAGTTTCTGGTAGAACCCAGACATGTTCACCTAGTTGTTGCAAAACATGTCATGAGGTACCTTAAGGGTACATTAGATTGTGGTCTCAGTTATGATGGAGATCATGACTTCACACTGAGTGGGTACACTGATTCAGATTGGGATGGAAGTGTCTCTGACAAGAAGAGCACTTCAGGATGTTGTTTCAGTTTGGGGTCAGCCATGATCTCATGGCAGAGTAGGAAGCAATCAAGCATTGCTCTCAGCACAGCGGAAGAAGAATACATTGCTGCATGTTCTGCTAGTTGTGAAGCCATATGGCTTCTGAAGTTGTTGACAGGTCTATTCGACCTAGAGATGGAAGCAACCATGATCCTATGTGATAACCAGAGCTGCATAAAGATGACAGAGAATCTTGTATTTCATGACAAGTCAAAACAAATAGAGATCCAATATCATTACATCTGTGACATGGTGCAGAGAGGAGCCATAAAGCTCCAATATGTTGGCACAAATGAACAGGTTGTTGATGTGTTGACCAAGCCTCTATCTCGTGTAAAGTTTGAGCACTTTCGAGATAAGTTGGTATAGTCCTAAAGGGCCTCCCTCGAAAGGGGGAGTAGTGTTATCCCAGCCTAGTGCTGTGATGCTAGCTTAATTGTTGTGATGATGTGCCAGCTTAATTGCTGTGATGATGTGCCAACCTCGTGCTGTGATGATGTGACCAACCTCGTGCCGTGATGATGATGTATTAGTTTTTATACTAATCCATGTTGATGCAGATGATGATACCATTCCAACTCTTTGTTGAGAATGATGATATTGATGATGGGAAAAACTTCCGATAATTTATAGATATGCCAGTCAGTGTTCCAAGATGCTGTTGATGATGCCGTCCTCTCTCTCGCCTGATGCTGTTGTATAATACCCTTCTTGTTAAGGGGGAGTGTTGAAATATTGTAACTGCAAAGAGTATTCTATTATTATTGATGTATTATTCATTAGATCAATCCCCTTTTGCAGATTGATCATGTCGGGTATTGTAAATGACCAAATCCCCTTTTGTGGATTGGTCAAACCCTAATTGTAATAGGCAAAATGAGAAGTCGCCCCCCAGATTAATTAAAGGTGATTATAACCACCCAGAATGAGAAGTCGGCCCTGCCAGTGAAAAGAAACTTCCGTTCACACTTGCCAAATTGTATAAATAAGAGAGACTAGCGCCTCATTTGCACACACACTCACTTGTTCATCAGAGCGCAAGTTTGGGGCTGCAGTTGGAGAAGAAGAAAGAGAGAGAGAGACGCATTATTGGAGAGGACTTTCTATATTGTTTGAGCTATCTCTTGGCATTGTATTGGCTATCTATATTAAGGAAGTTTTTGCTGGGTTTTCTACCCCATGAGGGTTTCCCAGGATAAATGATGTGTTTCCTGTGATTGTGTATTTCTCAGTGATCCTATCTATGCTATAGTTATCTAGTGAATTGAAAAGAAACCTAATAATAGCTTAAACCTTAACAAAATGGATCCAAAAATATTGTGCAAGTCATCATAGACAATGCATATGTTTATAAAGTCATGGGTTTGATGGTGGGAACTTGGAAGTAAGTACAACTATATCTCTTGGAATCTATGGATAGTTAATATCTTGAAAGTTTGAATAATTGTCCCAATGATAAGCTCAAAAAGTTGACTGAAAATGGACTAGATCGTAGCTAAGCTGGAAAGCATTAATAATAAAAATTACTTTCAAACATATTTTGAATGAGATGCCTTGGATTGCATAGCCTTTAGAGGAGTGAAAGACTATGGTGAACTTCATCTCAAACTTCATGTCTTAGGGTATTTTTTGACAATTTTGTAAATTGGAATTGTTGAAAGTAGTTGAGACAAGACATGTTGGCTTCTTTATTCCGATGAAATTGTCTTATAGGGGTCAAATATGCATTGTGGTCTGTGCTTGTCAGTGAGATGTGGGTAGATTATGTTGAGATCCATAAGAAAGAGAGGATTGAATGGAACCAACCAACAAAATGTAAACCAAAAAATCCAAAATTTGCACAAAGAGAAGATAAACTGGTATTGGGCCAATATATAAATACGAACAAGTGCGTAATAGAAGAAACCAACAAGTGCGCCTTTATAGTGAAATCACCCAAGAACACTAGAGTGTAACACTTGAGAGAGAACTCTTGAGCAATAGATTACACCATGAAAGAGAGCGCCTTTGCCCATAGGCTAAAAGTATGAGACACTTGTATAAGAGAGCAATAACTTAGGAAGATATTAGAAATGAGTCTTGAGTGTGTATTTACTATTTATACATAACTCAAGAAGTAGGGTGCCGTCCTCAAGAGGGTTTAGGGGCCCACATAATAATTAGCTCGGTCTTAGCCACCTAGGAATATAATAAGTCATTGGTGTCGATTTTAAGCTAAACTCTAGAAACACAGTAATTCACAATAATAATGACTATAAAGTTAGGTTGGCCATGGCTGTATGTGAAGATTACATCATCATTTCAACATCCCTCCTTAAGCGAAGCAATATGCCATGCAGAGTGATGAAAAACAAATGGGAGAGTGGGTTTATAAAGACCCAACTCAATCTAGGGTTAGCCTTGGCTGAATTAGAAAAAAGAGTTGGTTTATGTGTACCCAACTCAAATAGATCTGAGAGAGCTTGAATACAATTGAGAAAGCTCCAACATAGTCTAAGAGAGGGTTTATGGATACCCAACTCGAATACACCTGAGAGAGCTTGAATACAGCTAAGATAGCTTGAATACACATGAGAAAGCTTGAACATAGTTTGAGAGTGGGTTTACAACTCAAATACACTCGAGAGAGCATGAACATTGTCGAGAAAGCTTGATTACAGTTCTTGAGTGGGTTGTGGATACCCAACTCAAATATAGAGATTGACAACAGTTGAGAGAGCTCAATTACAATCTGAGAATGGGTTTATGGATATACCCAACTTAGATACAACTAGGAGTGAGAGAAAATTAAATATAATTGAGAGTGGGTTTATGGATACCCAACTCGAATATAGGGTTTGTTGTGGATGAGATATAAAGGTGAGTGGGTTTATGGATACCTAGCTCAAAATAGGGTCAACCTATTGAGAACACCCCCCTTTAATTTGAACAGGAGGCCTTGAAGAGAATGCATTACATTATAACTTCCCTCCTTAATGCTGAACGTGGGCCATATAGTGAAGATATAAACCGCCCTTGAATGCCATATCTCCCACACCAACATGGCTCCACAACTTGGTGAGGGTGGCCTCTGGTAGAGGTATAGAAAAAGGATCTGCTAAAGCATGCTTGTCGGATGAAGATACAAACGGTGGCACAAGCTGTACTTGAAAATGAAGCTACTAAAAATAGCAGATCCAAAAGGAACCAACATTATAATGGGAAGGAAGAGATCCACTAAAATATTCTAAGAATCATCTATGAAAAATATGGGAACAAAAAACTCGAATAGTAGAGAAGTATGCCTCTCTTCAGAATAAATGGAAGCATCCACTATAAAACCAGTAATTCTTGGAACATAAAGAACATCTCCAAATGTGGTGAGGTCAAAGATGATATCATCATTTTCTGAAACTGTGAAGGGCCAATATGCAAGGTGCATTGTCAGATGTGCACTGTTAAGAGAGTCCATGAGGTCTAAGAACAATGTAGAGGAAGCCTTCGTAAAGTCTTCAAAAGATTTGCTGAAAATATTGATGGAAAAATCTGATATGAAATGTTAATTTATCTAAACCTAGCACCCAACACTTTATTTATCTAAATAAAATCACTTTATTTATTAAATGCACAGCTAGGTTTTAACCAAACAAAATGGAAGCATAAAACTGAAACCATACACATTGCACAAGATATCTGGGTAAACACCCTTGGAAATGTTGAGATTTGGGTACCTTGGAAAGTGGTCCCCTTGTGTTTGTGAGCTTCTAAACACATGAGGGAAGTACTTTGTACCTTGTACTATGTACTTTATGTCTAATTTCACTTTTACTTAAGAGATTTAAGTCAGAAGTGAAATTTGGTCATTTTAGCCTAAAGTGACAATTAATTCACAAAGTGGGTGAATTAATAGACATAAAGTGAAACTATGGAAACTTAAGTAAAGTGGGTTTTTGAGTGAGATTCTTTTTGAGTGATCTCAACCATTGATTAGGGATGAGATGAGATGATCTCATCCACTCAACTTTTAGGTTTCCTTATGCATCCTAAAGGAGGGCTCAAGAGGCCAAGGAGAGGCCATTCACTCATTTGTTCACTCCAAGAGTTTGAGAGAGAGCAAGAGGATGAGGTTTTAGGCAGAGGGAGAGGAAAGCTTGGGCGCCTACTTGTGTGGAGGGCTCATGGAGGCTTAGTTCCCGGTTTATTTACTGAGGAGCTTCCAGATCTGAGGAGGGTCCTCTTGAGGAGGAGGGCACATCATCAACAGGGAGGTCTTCGAGAGCTCAGTTTGCAGTGAGGTCTGTTTTAGAGGGAGGCTACTCATCAGTATCAGAGTACTATGGAGGGGTTTCTAGATCAGAGTTTCCAGTTGGCATCTGGCTTCATTTTAGTGGTCTTGGCAGCAATTCTGAGGGGCGCACCATCCTAGGGTGCTCTTCCTTCTTTTGGACTTGTGTTTCAGCTTGGATCAAGTTGCTATTGTATCAGGTTCATCTATATTTTGTACTTGCTGTATTCCACCATCTATTTTCCTCATATACAGACATATATTCCAAACTAGTTTTCTCCGGGGGGGTTTTATCCAGGGTCATGTTGACCAAAAATACCTGTGTACAATTTCATGTGTGTTAGAGTGTATAACTGCTTTATTTTCGGCTGTAAAGATCTCTAGGTGTGTTACATTTATTTTAGTATGCATGTGCTAACCCTTGGTGACTAAAACTTCATGCTAGAGCACCTAAAATTGAGAATGTAACCGTAATAAATCAGTAAGAAGTTCCTGAACTGTTGGCTGTCCTAAGACAGCAGCAAAACCTTCAGTAACAGTTGAAACTTAGAGCCAACTTGAGGTCAAAGACAGACCTAGTTGGCAACTTGATAGGACCTGAAAAATCTTCAGGAAAAACCTTGAAGGGAAAACCAGATCTGAGTTGATTTTATTAAATAAAATCCTGGGCTCCCGTCCTGGGATAATGGCCCATCAGAGGAATACAATGCAGCAAATAGCCTAGCCCACTTGGCTGCTATCTCCCTTGCTGCCCCTTTGCTCCTTTCCTCGGCCCTGCCCACTCACAGTTGGATAAAATGTTCTTCACCCAATCAATGACATCTCCTCACTCTGTGTGTGTCTCATCCTCTCACTTAGGTTGCCTTCTATTATGTTGTGTTAACCCTAAATCCTAGATATCTAAAGTGGTCAAGGGATGAGATTTAGATCTCACCTTCACTTTAGATCTAACGGCTAGGATTTAATCAACTCACTTAAGTTAATAATGTCAAGAACTTAGGCATCTAACTTAATTAATCTCACATCAATTCAAAAGGTCATTAACTTTAATTAATTAACTCATAAAGTGAATTTCCTAAGGTTTTGAGAGGCGTAACAGACGACTTCCACATGTTAGACACCAAACCTATGTGGAAGTACCTGTCTGATGCTATATACATCAACATGAAGAAGGTTTTTAAACCCTAGAAAATGGTTGGTCTGAAGCTCTAATTCGGCAGTCACAAAAGATTTAGTGATGCAACCAGTCAATAGTCTCAGATATGCTGATAAACCCAACAAAAATGTCTGGAAAGAAAATGATATTTAGTCTCCACAATCTTGTTGGTAACCTTGCAAACAACTGCATAATCTATGATAATTTGCACACAAGAATCAACAGCTACTTCTTCAATGACTTCAAGGAACAAGTCACCCATGTAATTTGCATCCTTGTATTTTCCAAGACAATCCACTGCTTTCAAGAAGATTAGTAGTCTAGTACAATCTTTGATGACACCATGAAATTTATGAGGGGATGGAACAATACTAACAATAGATGAGGGCCATGCTGATTTGATAGGTGCTAGGAGTTTATCCACCTCCTTCTTTGCCTTAACCAACAACATAGTTCTAAGCTTCTTCGAACTTGGAGACATACTCTGTCGAAGCTCGTTCAACTAGAGCTCGACACATCTCATAAATAAAGGAGAGTGTGCAATATTAAAAGAAAGGAAATTGAGATAAAAGTAGAACTCGATGGTGAGATCTATCTCCTTTGGCAGCTTGGTTTCAAAGATCTTGTCCATTGGACCACCGGGAGCATGTCTCCCCCTTGCTGCTATTGATTGTCTGCTGCAACATTCTGCCCCACACCCACTTCTGCTGGATGGTATTTTCATCCTCTTTTTCCCTACTTTTTTCTTTTGATGGGAGAGACCGTTTTATAGTATACAGTTCCTCTGTCTAGGAGGGCCAAGAAATGGCCCTTGATTCGGTAGTAGGTGCTTTTATATTCTACTTAGCAGAAGTTGCATGTCCAATAGCTATTCCTACCACTACCAGCAACCCTCTCCCCAGGCACTTCTCTTCTGGTTACATATTTCTAGAGCAGGTATCCGGTGTCTTGATAAAATTTCTTGCTGTTGGAGCTTTTTTAACAGCAAGGGCAGCTCCACTTCCGGCAGATGAGCACTAAATGCTGCAGCTACATACTTTGACGTGGAGAAGGTAGTGGAACATCAACACAAACATTTTCTGAGCAGCAATCTTTGATGACAGAGGCATGGATTTGTGGAAGATTGCTGCTGTTAGAAAACTCAGAAATGACAAATTCAAATTTCAGATGCACTAAGACGCCAAGAATCCCGAGCTTCTCCTTCTCTTCACACACCCTTTGCCTTCTCTAGAATGATTGATAATGATTTTAAGGGGAAAGAGCCCTTTTGTTTCATACTAGGGATGCAATTTTTTCTTCCCCATGTGTTGGACATGATGGGACTCATGGGTTTAGCGAGTCCAACATGTTGAACACGCTAGATCCGTGTGTCCATGAATCTATGTGTCTGAGACGAGGATTCGGGACACGTAGACTCACCACAACAAATCCCATAGTGTGCCTCATTTATATGCACTCTTGTTAGTCATTAAACCCACACCTTTTAAGAGTTTTATGCAGACAATGGCAGATACACAATATTCAAATGGGAGAAGGATACTTGGATATTTTATTATTGCAACGTGAAATGTCTTATTATAATGTCATGCTCAGGTGGGAGACATATGTTGCGTATGTTACATAACTCCTCAACATCTAACACCTAATTAATGACTTTATTACAAGTCACAACTTACATCACAACCTAACTTTTTAATAAAGTACACATAACAAAAACTCTGAAGTACTAA
>ML804312.1:54916-76994 GCA_009831015.1 Picea engelmannii | reverse complement strand
TGCCCCAGGCATGGGTACCCTGGACCCAGTCTAGGGGCCCTAGACATATCTAGGGGCTTTAACATCTTGGTCCCAGACCAAGAAACCCATGCCCCAGGCATGGGTACCCTGGACCCTGTCCAGGGGCCCTAGACATATCTAGGGACTTTTAAATGCTTGGTCCCAGACCAAGAAACCCATGCCCCAGGCATGGGTACCCTGGACCTTGTCCAGGGGCCCTAGACATATCTAGGGACTTTAACTGCTTGGTCCCAGACCAAGAGACCCATGCCCCAGGCATGGGTACCCTGGACCCTGTCCAGGGGCCCTAGACATATCTAGGGTCTTGGCCATCCTCCAGGAGAATGGCTCTCGCAGCTGCATATAAATTTAACACTCCTAACACCACATTTGTGTCCGATAGGTGAACCACATAAAATGTGTCTCTCACTGTGTAGTTGCCTAACTTCATCTCTAAGTTTGGAACTCTGTCTAGACACTCCACTGTGTGGCCATCTGCTACCGCAACATCAAACCCCTCAAACTCCTCTGTCTGAAGTGCCCGTCTCGATACTAGTGAAGCGTTGATGAAGTTGTGGGTGGCTCCACCATCTATCGGGGCGATTGCCCGTTGCCCCTTGATAATCCCTCTGATACAGAGGGTATCATACTTGGGAACACCAGAAAGGGTCGCTATGACACCTCCCTTTGCTGGTTTCCTCCTGTTAGCCTGTTCTGGCGGTTTTGGGACTACTGGAGGATGGGCTCCTGCCGGTGTCGGTGGTCTACGGGGAGGCTGCTCCTCTGCTGGTGCTGGCTCCTCCTCTGAACTAGTGGATCCACTGTCTTGCTCCTCCTCCTCACTATCCATGCTGTCTGCTGCTACCTCAATTAAATGAATCTCTCCCTTGCCCATGCACCTGTGGCCTGGGACCCAAGGATCTCTGCAGCTGAAGCAAAGCTTTTTCCTCATAAGCTCTCGCCTAGTCTCATCATCCAACTTCTCCTTGCTCTTCCATTCTCTCTGGAATGGCTTCCTGTCTCAATCCCTCTGGGGCACAAATGGTTTGGAGAAAGTTTTAGTCTTTGGCACTGAGTCTACCGGATCTCTAGTGCGAAGGATGGCATCCTGCAAAGTGGGAGGCCTGTATGCCTTCACCCATCCTGTCAAAGGCTCAGTGAGTCCTTCTGTGAATACCATGATCAACCTGGGCTCTGATATATCTGTCACTGCCACGGCTACCCGCTGAAACTCTGTGATGAATGCCTCTGCTGTGCCAGTTTGTCTCAACTGGGCTAGATCCCTGAAGTGTATCTCGGGATCCTTCCTGTCAAACCTGTCCATGAGCCTATCTGTAGACTCCCTATAGGAGATGATGCGACTGTGACCCAATGTCCCCAGTCCATGGTACCACCACTCGTGTGCCTCACCCTCCAAGTTTAAGGTCGCAAAACTGATGGCCTCTGTCACAGTCATCTGGTTGAGATTGTAATACGTGTCTAGCTTCTGTACCCAAGCTCTGGCGGTGTATTTGGACGATCTGTCGAAAGAAGGGATGGTGAGTTTCCCAACGTTTTGGATGAAATCGAGGTTATGCCCCTGCTGCTATTGTGGTCCTCCCCTCTGCGACTCTCTGGGGCAGTTCCTGAGTCTGAGTCCGCAGTACTCGACTAAGGTCATGTCCTGATGGAAGTCACGACCCAATGCTGCATACTCCCTCCTATACTCTGCAATGTCGTCAGCATGAGTGGGTGGCCTTGGTGGTATCGGTGGCGGTGCTGCTACCGGGGGTGCCCTTTGGAAACTGGGAAACAAGGGTCTGGGAATCCTACTCGCAGAGGTGTATGTGCAAGAGGGTGACTGGGGTCTACTGTCTTCTCCCGAGTTCCCCTGTGCTGCATGAGGGACTTGTGTATCTGGGGTGCCCACTCTAGCCAATCTATCAACCACCTGTGCCAAGGACTGAGACATGGTCCGTTGATTAGCTAACATATCGTTGATAACTTGGATGAAAGATGCCTCTGGATCTACGGGGGCCTTGCCACAGCCCTCTGGTCGCTCATATCTGTCTCCTTGCATCCTCTCAGCCTCGTGCTCAACCTCACGCTCTGCCCTTCTCTCTGCTTCTCTGTGTGCCTCTTCCTCTTCCTCTGAGCTAGGAGGAAAAGGGGGGAAATCAGGCCTATGCCTTCTTTCCTGATCCCTTTTGTAAGTGACATATTCGTCACCTACGTGTTCACGACCCTCTGGGTCTTCTGCTGCACTCATTGTCTTTAGTCATAGGCTGGCAGGACTAAAGCTCTGATACCACTGTAATGTTCCTGACTTGGCTAGTCTAGGAAACGCTGCTAATGTGTGTGTAGGATCAAAGGCTTACAACATATGAATGATCATACAAATAATAAATGCGACAAAGAACTGCAAAGTTTGTATTATGATATCTCTGTGGATTACAAAATGGCCGAATGCGGCTGAATAACTGACAATACTCGACTAGATCAACATACAAAGGATCTTAGCCGGCATATAAATAAGTAGCTGCGGCTGAATAAAATAACAACACTCGGCTAGATCAAAAGACAAAAGGATCTTAGTCGGAATACAAATAAGCAACTAAAAGATAATACTCGGAATATGGGAGCACTGCAGAATCAATGAAGAATGATGGAAGACCTGGATGATCTTCCCGGTGACGAGGGTGTGTCTTTCAACACCGAAATCAACCAACTGGTGTCGTCCTCTTGGAATACACTGAACTATCTCTCCTGAGATGCGCCTCTTCTCCTCAATGACAAGTCATAATCTGCATAATCCTGAATTAGGTCATTGACCCTTCCTTTATAGCTTACCAAAACCCTAAATCATGCTGAAACCCTAATTCGCCGTTGATTTCCAAAACCCTAAATCATGTTGAAACCCTAATTCGCTGTTGACTTCCAAAACCCTATATCACTGTTGAAACCCTAATTCACTGTTGACTTCTATTTTTAGCTCATAATGACTTAAAAGCGCTTTTAACCCTTTTTAGCTCAATGTCACTTTCTGAATATAACAACTGTGACTGGAGTGACCTCTAGTAACCCTGTTTACCCCTCTTTGGCCCTGGCTATAGTCTAACGGGGCGGTTTAGACCATTAAGCCTCCTCTTCTGGAGCTCCTATTTGGAAAGGGACATTACATTTAGCCCCTATACCATTGATGCAGAGTTTGGTTTTTCCACCGAACACACCTCTTTTGCACCTCTAGTTGGCTCTAAGTTTCAACTGTCAATGAAGGGTTTTGCTGCTGTTTTAGGACAGCCAACAGTTCAAGAACTTCTTGCTGATTTGTTACGGTTACATTTGCAATTTAGGTGCTTTAGCATGTTGTTTTAGTCACCAAGGGTTAGCACATGCATACCAAATAAGTGTAACACACGTAGAGATGTTTACAGCTGAAAATAAGCAAATCTAAAACACTAAAACACATGAAAATGTACACAGGTATTTTTGGTCAACAGGACCTTGGATAAAACCCCCCCGGGGAAAACCAATTTGGAATATATGTCTATATATGAGGAGAATAGATGGTGGAATACAACAAGTACAAAATATAGATGAACCTGATTTAATAGCAGCTTGATCCAAGCTGAAACACAAGTCCAAATGTAGCAGGTGTATCCTAGGAAGGTGCACCCCTCATAAATGCTCCCAAATCCACTGAATCTGAGCCAGATGTAAACTGTGAGCTCTGAATGGAAAACCCCTCCATAGTACTTTGATACTGGTGTGTGGCCTCCCTCTGAAACTGATCCCACTGCAATCTGACAGGTGTAAGACCTCCCCACTGCTGATGCGCCCTCCTGAACAAGTGCTCCTTCCTCAACACTGGAAACTCCTCAACAAATAAACAATGCTCCAAGCCTGATGGCTCTCTCCATGAAAGCATGCGCCCAAGCTAGCCTCACCTAATGCTTCAAACCTCATCTCCAAGCTCTCTCTCAAACTCTCCAAGTGAGCAAATGAGTGAATGACCTCTCCTTTGCCCTTTGCGCCCCTCCCTCTTGAACCTCTATAAGGAAACCTAAGATATGGATGGCTGAGATCATCCCATCTGCCATCTAATCTAAGGTTGAGATCTCTCCAAAAGAATCTCACTCAAAAACCCACTTTGGATTAAGTTCCCTAAGTTCACTTTATGTCTCTAATTCACCCACAAAGTGAATTAATAGTCATTTTAGGCATAAATGACTAAATTTCACTTTTGACTTAAAACTCCTAAGTCAAAGTGAAATTAGACATAAAGTACAAGGCACAAAGTACATAGTACTTCCCACATGTGTTTAGGAGATCACAAACACATGGGGGAACACCTCCCAAGGTACATAATCTCAACACTCCTTACCACGGAAGGTGTTCCTCACCAAGCCCATCTTGTCTCTGAAGTAGACATGTTTTCCCCGTGGCAGGGCCTTGGTGAGTATATCTGCAACCTGGTCGTCAGTCGATATATACTGCAACTGAACTGTGCCTCTCTAAACCCAATCACGGATGAAGTGATACCTGATCTCATTGTGCTTTGACCAGTCATGAAACATGGGATTCTCAGAGAGTTTAATGCAACTTTGATTATCACAGTGTATGACGGTTGGTGGCATCTCCTGACCAAATAATCCAACCAACATCTTACAAAGCCAAATGGCCTCACAACTAGCCTGACTAGCCACCATGTACTCTGCCTCGGCCGAACTCAAAGAAACTGACTTCTGCTTCTGGCTGAACCAGGAAACAAGTCCTTACCCCAAAACAAAGCAACACCCTGAGGTGCTTTTTCTGTCAGTAGCACATCCTGCCCATTTCGAGTCTGTGTAGCCAACCAAATTGACTCCATCACCTCTGATATAGTCTAGGTTATAATCAACTGTCCCATCAATGTACCTCAAAACATGTTTTGCCCTTGTCATGTGAACACTCCTTGACTCTACCATATACTGGATGAGAGTGTTCACGACAAAACAAATATCTAGTCTGGTGTTAACTAGATACATGAGTGAACCGATCAACTGCCTATAAACTGTGGCATCTACCAACTGGCTATCTGAAGCACTAAGCTTCTTCTAGTTGGTAATCATGGGTGTAGACATGGGTCTGCAGTCCTTCATCTGAAATCTGCTCAAAATATCTGCTGCATACTTCCCTTGCCCGAGAAATATGTGATCCTCCTCCTTCCATACCTCCATACCCATAAAGTAGTGCATCAATCCAGTATCACTCATCTCAAACTCTGATGCAAGTCCCAACTTGCACTCAGCTATGAGATTCTTGGCTCCAGTGATGAACAAGTCATCCACATATAAAATGAGAATGAGTGTGTCCTCACCTCTAATGATGTAATAGAGGTTAGGATCAACATCACTCTTCTTGAAGCCCATCTAAAGCAAATATGTGTCAATGCGGGAATACAAGCTCGGGGAGCTTGCTTCAGACCATAAAATGCCTTTCTCAAAAGACACACGTGAGTCTCCCTATCACTCTCCTCAAACCCCTGTAGCTACTCCATGTACACCTCCTCATCTATAAAGCCATTCAAAAATGCGGTCTTCACATCCATCTGGTGAATGCTCCAACCCATCTTTGCCGCTATGGAAATAATGCTCCTGATCGAGATGTATCTCACAACTGGTGCGAATGTCTCATCATAATAGACTCCCTCTATCTGAGAGAAGCCTCGCTCCACAAATCGGACCTTGTGTTTCTCTATGCTGCCATCTGTAGCATACTTGGTTTTGTACAACCACCTGGAAGTCACAACTGACTTCCCTACTGGCCTTAGAACCACCTCCCAAACATCATTGCGCACAATGGAGTCATACTCCCCTACCATGGCCTCTCTCCAGACCTGCTGGTTCACTGCCTATGCAAATGTCTGTGGCTCAGTATCTCTGATACTCGTCACTAATGCCAAATCAGCTCCAAATCTGATTGGACGTCTTCTCTCTCTGATCTGGCTCTTGGGCTCCCGTACATTCTCTTTGGCCTTTTTCAGGGTCTCCTGAAACCATCTAGGTCTCCTCTTCCCTGAAGTGGTCAACGAAGAAGTATGGTCTCTCTGCCCAAGAGTGACTACCTCAGGACTCGTCTCAACACTTTGAGAACCTGAAGCCTCTGCCCCCTCTGACTGAACATGCTCTGACTGTGACCCTGAAGCTGTGCATGGTGACGCTGTCACCCCTGATACTGGCATACTTGAAACCTGAGGCTGTGCTCCCTCTGAGACATCAATCGGTGCCTCTGCATCATCCTCAACTCTGACTCTCGACTCAAGAGATCTCTGAAAATCCCTATCCTCCTCAAATCTAACATTTCTGCTCACCACCACTCTCCTAAGTGGCAGAATGTAGATGCGATAGGCTTTGGACACCTCTGAGTATCCAACTAGAATCCCCTGCTGGGTTGTGGGGTCTAGCCTTGTCCTCCTCTCTGAGGGGACATGAGAAAAGGTCAAGCACCCAAAGATCCTGATGTGCTCGACATCGGGCCTCCTACCAGTGAAGGCCTCCTCAAGAGTCATCTTCCCCAATATCCTGTGGGGGCTCTTGTTCTGCAGGTAAACTACAGTAGCACTTGCCTTTGACCATAAGTACAAAGGCAAAATCTGATCGTGCAACATGGATCTCGCTGCACCAGTGATGCCCGATTCTTTCTCTCGGCAATCCCGTTCTACTGGGGGTTGTATGGTACGATCATCTGTCTTCTAATGCCATGCTGGGCACAAAAGTCTATGAATTGTATGGAGGAATACTTGCCCCCTTTATTCGACCACAAGACTTTAATCCTCTTTCCAGATTGGTTCTCCACAAGAGCTCTGAACTCTTGGAACCGTTTGAAGACCTCACTCTTGGCCTTCAGGAAATAGATCCAAGTCTTCTGTGAGTAGTCATCAATAAATGTGAGATAGTACTCACAACCACCCAAGGACTTCAGAGTCATGGGCCCATACACGTTCGTGTGTACTAAATCCGGTATCCCAGCTGACCTGGTGTCACTGCTGGGGAACGAGGTCTTGGTAAACTTACCAAGCGCACACCCTCTACAAACATCCTGATGCTCTGTATTGATCTTTGGCACTCTTGTCACAACCTCTCTCAGTCCTCCGAGAGCTCCATGATGTAGGTGGGCCATGCTATGATGCCGTAACTCACATATCTATTTGCTGCTGTTGTTGCTCACTGCTAATGCATGAAGAGGCTGAAAAAGCAATTTGAACAGTTTCCCATCTCTTACTCCAATCACTTGTCCCGAGGCAAGTGAAGACCCCTTAGGGTGAATGAGTACCTCGGTGCCCCTGAAGGTCACCTCAAGTCCTCTATCCTGGAGGGTAGAAACTAAAATCAAATTCTTCTTCAGCCCAGGGACATAGAGAACGTCCCTGAACGATATAGGTGGCATGCTATCTCTCCGAAAGATAACTGTGCCTATCCCAACAACTTTGACCAAGGTGTCATCTCCAAGAGAAATCTCCATCCCGACCTTAGTGTCTCTGAGATCAGTCAAATGCTCTTTGAATCCAGTCATATGGCTCGAAGCCCCGCTGTCAATATACCAGATACTGGGTGCCGTCTCAACTGAAGTGCAACATATGAGGAAAGCACACACTCTCTCGGATAGAGTTTGTAACTCTGCCTCCTCTGCTGTAGCTGCGGTACCACTCCTCTTCTTCTTCCTGTTGGGACACTGTCCAACATAGTGCCCCAACTTCTTACAAACAAAGCACTTCACTCTGCTCATATCTCTCTTCTGACCACTGCTCTAACCACTGCTGCTCTCTCCTTCACTCCCATGTGGTGGGGCCCCAAACTTGGGACCCTGTCGACTCCCACGACCGACCTTCTTCTTTCCCTTTGTCCAAAGAGCAAGATGCTCATCACCCTGACCTGACTGTTGCTGCTGCTGCTGCCGTTGTCCAGAGGCCTCTGCTACAAGTCTAGTCTCCTCCTGGACGAAGTCATCCCACATCCTCTCCCATGTAGGCATGACCTCCCCGGCAACAATGCCACGAACGAATGGACCCCAAGGTTTGGTGAAGCTATTCATAGCTTGCCTCACCAAAGAGTTGGGGTCCACCACCTCTCCGACTGCTCCAAGCTCGTCTCTGATCTGGGTGTAGCGACCAAGGAAGGAAGTCACCGACTCATCCTTGAGCATGCGAATGCCCCTGAGTTGGTCATGAAGAACCATCTTCCGGTTCTCATTAGAGCTCTCATACAACTTGCATAGAGATGCCCACATCTCATGTGCATAAGTCTTCCGAGTCAAATGGGGAATGATATGATCTCGTACTGCATCACAAATGGTCCTCTTTGCCTTGTTGATCTTCTTTCTGAACTTTGCGACCAAAATGGGAGTAGTAACAGGAATGACTAGAACAATCGCTTCAACTATATCCCATAGTTCGAGGTCCTCTAATACAAAGACCATCCTCACCTTCCAAGGCAACCAATTGCTAGCCCCAGCTAGCCTGTCCTCAACACGCATCTGAGATGCTGACATGTCTGCCAAACTGCACTTCAACTGATGCTCAAACTACAAAGGAACGCTGCCTCACTCCTGTCAACACAGGTGTGAAAAGAGGCGAGTGAACTCTGAACCCACTCCTAGCAATATAGGTGTGAAAAGAGGTTGAGTCAAATCAGCCTCACTCCTACCCCGTAGGTGTGAAAAGAAACTGACGGAAAACTGATACAACTGCCCAACTATCCTCTACAAAAATCTGTCCACTAACAACCACTGAAAACTATCAATGGCTGTCCACAAAAATCTGCCAAGAAGATGTATATGACAGCCACCACATATGCTGTCCAAACTGCTAAAAAATCAGCCACCCCAGCTCTGATACCATGAAAATTTTCCAGGTCCTATCAAGCTGCCAACTGGGTCTGTCTTTGACCACAGGTTGGCTCTAAGTTTCAACTGTCAATGAAGGGTTTTGCTGCTGTTTTAGGACAGCCAACAGTTCAAGAATTTCTTGCTGATTTGTTACAGTTACATTTGCAATTTAGGTGCTCTAGCATGTAGTTTTAGTCACCAAGGGTTAGCACATGCATACCAAAATAAATGTAACACACCTAGAGATCTTTACAGCTGAAAATAAACAGATCTAAAACACTAACACACATGAAAATGTACACAGGTATTTTTGGTCAACATG
The DNA here is from genome assembly GCA_009831015.1 of Picea engelmannii. Lineage (NCBI taxonomy): Eukaryota > Viridiplantae > Streptophyta > Pinopsida > Pinales > Pinaceae > Picea > Picea engelmannii. Next base: position 67,828 of record ML804312.1, on the reverse strand, counting down.
ACCCTGGATAAAACCCCCCCAAGGAAAACCAGTTTGGAATATATGTCTATATATGAGGAGAATAGATGGTGGAATACAACAAATACAAAATATAGACGAACCTGATACAATAGCAGCTTGATCCAAGCTGAAACACAAGTCCAAATGTAGCAGGTGTGCCCCTCATAAATGCTCCCAAATCCACTGAATCTGAGCCAGATGCAAACTGTGAGCTCTGAATGGAAAACTCCTCCACAATACTCTGATACTGGTGTGTGGCCTCCCTCTGAAACTGATCCCACTGCAATTTGATAGGTGTAAGACCTCCCCACTGCTGATGTGCCCTCCTCAACAAGTGCGCCCTCTTCAACACTGGAAACTCCTCAACAAATAAACAAGGCTCCAAGCCTAATGGCTCTCTCTATGAAAGCATGCGTCCAAGCTAGCCTCACCTAATGCTTCAAACCTCATCTCCAAGCTCTCTCTCAAACTCTCCAAGTGAGCAAATGAGTGAATGACCTCTCCTTTGCCCTTTGCGCCTCTCTTGAACCTCCATAAGGAAACCTAAGATATGGATGGCTGAGATCATCCCATCTCCCATCTAATCTAAGGTTGAGATCTCTCCAAAACAATCTCACTCAAAAACCCACTTTGGGTTAAGTTCCTTAAGTTCACTTTATGTCTCTAATTCACCCACAAAGTGAATTAATAGTCATTTTAGGCATAAATGACAAAATTTCACTTTTGACTTAAAACTCCTAAGTCAAAGTGAAATTAGACATAAAGTACAAGGCACAAAGTACATAGTACTTCCCACATGTGTTTAGGAGATCACAAACACATGGGGGAACACCTCCCAAGGTACATAATCTCAACACTATAAGCCTTATGCTTTTCACTATACCCAGTGAACATCAACTTCATGCATTTTGCCATCAATTTAGATCTCTTTTCTTCAGGAAACGATACATATGCAACAAAACCAAAATTTTAAAATGACTAACATGAGGCTTTTTTCCAGACCAAGCATCTTTTGGAGTAATATTTTGCAATTCTTTTATGGAAGATCTGTTTAGCAAGTACTTCCTCTCAGTACTTGTTAGGTACTTCCTTATGCTCCAACATGCATCTAACCATCTCCACCATTGTGCGATTCCTCCTTTCAACAACTCCTTTTTGCCGGGGAGTGTAAGGAGTGGTAAATTGTCTTTGAATTCTCTCTCTTTTACATTCATTAGAATAAAACTCTAGTCTATTTTCTGTTTGGAGGATCTTAATACATTTACCAGACTCCTTTTCAACAACCACCTTAAAATTTTTGAATTAAACAAAACCATATGATTTTTTCTTAAGAAAATATACGCATAGGATTCCTTGAAAAATTATCAACTTGAAACAAGAAATACCTAGCACTGGAGACTAAGATTATCCTCATCAAATCACAGATATTGGCTTGGACCAATCTGAGTACTGCCTTTTCCTTCCAAGCGTTGCCATTTTTGAATGCCAATCTATGTTGTTTTCCTTCTAAGCATGCTTCACAAATATCCACCTTCTCCTTGATTTTTGGTAAGCGAAACGCCCTTTTCCCTTTCTCAATAAGGAAGAAAACTCAAATGGCTATGCCTCCGATGCCAAAGTGTACTATTGCTTCTACTGCTAACCATCAAAGCATGTAATTTTCCTTCCTCATCATTAACTAGCTTGTAGAGGTTCTGCTCCTTTACTTCAGTTGCAATATTATTCTTGTTTATTTTATCTATTGCAAAACATCTCTCACCCTGGAAAGTGACGTCCAATTATGGATTATGTTTCGTTATTCCACTAACTGAGTTAGCTTTTTTCCAAACCAGGAATGTAGAAAACATTCATAAACATTAATTTTTTCACCTTTAAACTTTATTTGTATTGCCTTTGCCTTCAACCTAGTATTCCTCTCCATTGACAAAACCGACTGTATCTGGCCTGGTTTTGTCTTCCACAAAATAAATAAACCATTTACTGTGGTTTGCCATGTGTTTGGATCTGCTTAAATCCAAATACCAACCATCGAACTTTACCATTTGCAACCTTTTGTGATGCTGTAAAGACATAGAATTATTCTTCTCCATGCTTGACAACATTGGCCTGATTCTTTCAAGATGCTGCCCCTTTCTGGATTTCTCATCCTACAACCTTTTCGTACAAACTTTACTCATATATCCAAATTTACCACAATAGAAGCATTTCAAATCATCAGCTGATTGACTTATACTCTAGGCTTTTTTGTGATTGCTTCCAAGTTCCATCTTTATGCTTTCCGTACTTTTCCGAGCCTTTAAATTTATTTGCAAGGGCACTCTGTGATGAGCCACTGCCATTTCCAAACTGCTTCTGTCTTTCTGAAGTAACTGATTGCATAACTTCTTGAAAAATGTATCCGTTTCTTACATGTAGTATTATGTTTGAACAAATTTTTCAAGAGGGTGAATGAATCTTCAAGGTGATTAGAACAAGATCTTCCTCATCAATTTTCCTACCAACCTCTGATAATTGATCTCTTATATCTTTAAGTTTTGTAAGTGCTCCAGAAGTGGCTCTCCTTACATTGTTATAGAATAAATTAGATTTTTAAGGAAAAATGATCTGCCTTTATCTGATGTTTCATGCATCTCTTGCAACTACTTCCAAACTGTACAAGTGTCCTTAGCTTCCTGCACTTCTGGAAGCATATTGTCAGTGACACAGAACTTTAAAAGCATCACTGCTTCTTTGTTCTTTGCATCAAATGTCTCTTCCTCCAAGATCACCTTGCCTGCAAGTGCTTCTAGTTTTTCTTCAGCATCACTCTCTCACCTCTTTGCCCATTACAACACGTAATAAGCATCTACACTGGAAAATGCCCATCATTTGTTGCTTCCCTTGAACTTTTGACCAAGTTCTATTGTAATATTTGATAGACTAGCCATATTTAAAAAACTTCCAAGCACCAAAATTATGATCAAGCAGCAAAATTCTTAAAGTATTCAACCTCAAACACAGTTACCTACACACTCCTCCGTGATTGCACCTGTCACCTGCGACTGTCACATCTGTCTTACGTGCACTCACACGTCTTTGATTGCAACCTGCATCTACCTGCTCTACTGGCACACCCACACTTTTCTGTTATGGGATCTCGGTTTGCACCCTCTTGCTGTCCTGGACACCCACATTCGTCTGCTGTGTTTGAGCTTTCTATAACTCAAATTGAATCCAAGGCATCTATGATTCGTCTATATTGCTGCCTTCTTCCTTCTCTCTCCCCAATGTCACTCAGTTTATTGGGAGTGTCTTTCTTTCTCCCAACAAATTACAAAAACTTTATGTTTTCTAAGTTATGAACTTCTGAAATGTTAAATAATCGTTCCTTTATTAAATGAAAATTTTTAACTTATTTTTTTTCTTTGACGTACCTCACTGTCGACCTTTCTCGTGTTTGAAAATCTGCCCAGCATGTGCCTTTATCTAACCTCGCTCAGTGCTTCTGAATTCCCAGAAATTCAAGAAATAGCTGTAAAAGCTTTTAGATGTCTTCAAGGGAAACTACATGAGTGGCTTCAATCTCCAAGCATACACCTGTTGTTGAAAAGCTGATCACTATATCCATCCCTTTCACCAGAAAATAATCCTCATCCAAGTCTTTTGTTAAGCTTCTTGAACTGGTTAAAAATGTCAATGTGACTTAAATACGCTGCTGATGGCAGTTACTTTCCTTGCCATAGGCAGGTCATGGCCATATGCCACTTAAGATGTATCTACATGTGTCAAGCATGCATTAGGAGATGAGAGTAAATGAATTTATTTGATTAAAGAAGCAATGTAAGAAAATTGACAGTGGCTAAGCCTAAATGAATTTATTTCGTCATAAGGTAGACTATAGAGTCTAGACTTTAAGAACACTCATGTTTTTTCTGCATTCAAAATCATGACATTTTAATATCACAATTAAGTAGTATGGGTTTGACACATACAGAGGTGATTTTTTAAAGAAAATCCTAAAAGCTTGTAAACTATAACTCACATCTAAAACATTATTCCTACTAATCCAAGGGATTATTGAATCAGTATGTAAAGAGAATAGGAACATAACACATTCCCTGTTGTTCCTTTCGCTTTATCTTGTTACTCTTATGTTTGGTTATCTCTGAATGGAGTGAGAAAGGGGTTCCATTTTGAAGTTGCACATGCCTTTCTTCCTTAGTTTAACTTTTTAACAAGAAAAGGTTATTTTACAAATGTGGTTTTCACTATTTTGTTAAAAAATTGGATATGTTTGAAGGACTTAAGGTACAATAGCATCTGAGAAAATAGTCATGTTGTATTTGCTGTATCAAAACTTTACCATCTGCAAACAGTAATACTAATCATATAGTGGTTATACTCATGGCTGAAAAATCTGTAGACATCAATGAGCCTAGAGGGAATTCATAAGAAGCATAATGTCTCAGCAAAGGGAAGTAAATACCAATTAGATCAGATTGCGTTAATGGGTCCAGTGTCTTAGGTGTTAATGCACAGTTATGGAGTATGTTGGACTGCTGCCAGAAGTAGGCTTACATTAATGGTATTTTGTATTGCACTGTATATTCCCCCATTTTAATGATTTTAATTTGTTTTATAATGTAGGATCAAGAAGTTGATTGAAATTGATGCATTGAAACTTTCTCGGTTGTCTGTGTTGATGCTCGACATGCACAAGGATGCAAAGGGTCTAACATTATTTAATGTTCCCCAAGTCAGGTATGCCTTTTTCCTGTAATAAGGTGCTTGGTCTCTTTAAAATTGCTTGACCTATTTAAAGAGCTACTGAATATGTGTGTACATATCAATAAATATAAGTATGTAAGAGTTCATGCAACAGGATTTTGTTCTTATGCTTTGCACCAAATCTTATTTGTGCCTTTAGTGTAATTTGCCCGTTGGACTTAATCTTCTTGCAAGACAAATATTGATCCAAATTGGATCTGCAAAAGAATTCGAATGGCTGATGGCTCAGTTAACGCAAGGTGCTTAGCAAATCAGCAGTCTGCCGATGAAAGAGAGGCATGTGGTTGCAGAGGCAGATGATGAGATTGGAGAGGCGGTGATAGTGTGAAGGGGCCCACATTAATGCAGCTGAGACTGCAATGCTGAAACAAGCATGAAAAGAAAAAATATATTGAAGAAGAAAAAAATATTGAAGGAGAAAGAAAAGAAAAAGAAAGATAAATCAAACATAGGAGAACCAAGCATTAAAATGCTGCCAGAAAAGACGAAAAAAAGAAGGAAAGCACTAGATTTGGGGGAAGCTGAACAGTCGGGGATGTTAAGTTTTGAGCTATTATTAGGTTTCTTTTCAATTTACTAGATAACAATAGCATAGGTACGATCACTGAGAGAAGCACAATCACAAGATACACAACATTTGTCCTGGGAAACCCTCATGGGGGAGAAAACCCAACAAAAACTTTTTGAATATAGATAGCCAATACAATGCCAAGACAATAAACCAAACACTAGAGAATATCCTCCACTGAGCAATGCACCTCTCTCTTCCTTCTTCCCCCAACTGCAGCTACCAAACTTCCGCATTGAGTTAGTGAATGAGTGAATGATCAAATGAGGCGCTGGATTCCTTTATTTATACAAACTGGCAGGTGCTGGAAAGGTGTCTCTTCACTGGGTAGGGCCGACTTGTCTTCTTAGTGGTTAAAACCACTTTAATTAGCATGGGGGCCGACTTCTCAATTTGTATATTATATTTAGGGTTTGACCAATCCACAAAAGGGGATTTGGTCAATTACAATGCCCGATATGATCAATCCACAAAAGGGGATTGATCTAATTAATAATGACTCAATAAATAAATAGAATACTCTTTGCAGTTACAATATTTCAACACTCCCTCTTAACAAGAAGGGTATTCTACATCATCAGGAGAGAGAGAGGGCAACAACATCAACAACATTTGGAACATTGACTGGCATATCTATAAATCATCGGAAGTTTCTCTCATCATCATCATTCACAACATGAAGCTAGAGTAGCATCATCATCCTCATCAACACGAGGCTAAAGTAACATCATCATCATCTTTAGCGTGAGGCTAAAGTAACATCATTGTCTTCTTTAGCATGAGGCTAAAGTAATATCGTCAACATCTTTAGCATGAGGCTAAAGTAACATCATCATTTTCATCTTCAGCAAGAAGCTGAAGTGGCATCATCATCATCTGCATCAACATGGATTAGTATAACACTAATACATCATCATCATCAATAACAACACAAGGTTGATACAACATCAACAACAACAGTATCACAGCATGAAGGCTGGAGCATCATCAACAACATCAACATCACAGCACGAAGGCTGGAGCGCCATCAACAACATCAGCATCACAACACGAAGGCTGGAGCGCCATCAACAATAACAACATCACAACACGAAGGCTGGAGCACCATCAACAATAACAACATCACAACACGAAGGTTGGAGCATCATCAACATCAGCACTAGGCTGGAAATCTTCAGCACAAAGCTGGCATCTCAACAACATCAGCACGAAGCTGGAAATTCTCAACACTAGGTTGGCATCACAACAACATCAACACGAAGCTGGAAATCTTCAGCACTAGGCTGGCATCACAACAACATCAACACGAAGCTAGAAATATTTAGCACTAGGCTGGCATCCCAACAACATCAACACAAAGTTGGAAATCTTCAGCACTAGGCTAGCATCACAACAACATCAACACGAAGCTGGAAATCTTCAGCACTAGGCTGGCATCACAACACTCCTCCCCCTTTCGAGGGAGGTCCTTTTGGACTACACCAAGCTTATCTCGAAAGTGCCCAAACTTTTCACGAGATAGAGGCTTGGTCAACACATCTGCAACCTGTTCATCCGCGTTAACATACTGGAGCTTTATGGCTCCTCTTTGCACCATATCATGGATGTAATGATATCGGATCTCTATGTGTTTTGACTTCTCATGGAACACATGGTTCTCTGTCATCTTTATGCAACTCTGATTACCACATACGATCACGATTGCTTCCATCTACAAATCGAATAGACCTGTCAACAACTTCCGAAGCCATATGGCTTCACATCTGGCGAAACATGCAACAATGTATTCTGCTTCTGCCATGCTGAGAGAAATGCTTGATTGCTTCCTACTCTGCCATGAGATCATGGCTAACCCCAGACTGAAACAACATCCTGAAGTGCACTTTCTGTTAGAGATACTTCCAGCCCAATCTGAATCAGTATAACCACTCAGTCTAAAGTCATTATCTCCATTATAACTGAGACCACAATCTAATGTACCCTTAAGGTACCTCATCACATGTTTTGCAGCAACCGAGTGAACACGTCTGGGCTCTACCAGAAATTGACTCAAGGTATTCACACGAAAACATATATATGGCCTGGTGTTCGTCAGATATATCATCGATCCAATGATCTGTCTGTACAACGTAGCATTAATGAATTCTGATGAAGTGTCAACCAGGAGCTTCAACTTTGTTTCCATGGGTGTATTCATGGATTTGCACTCCAACATATCAAATATCTTTAGTATTTCAACTGGATACTTCCCTTGGTTAAGGAAGATCTTCTCTGGGCTCTGCCAAACTTCAAGACCTAAGAGATAAAGCATTAGGTCTTTCATCAAACTGTGTAGCGAGCTTCTTCTGCAATCTGTGATGAGCTTTCCTTCGTCTTGTCAAGAATACATCGTCTACATATAGTAGTAACATCACTGGTTCATCATTCATAACCTTGAGATAAAGGTTAGAATCAACTTTACTCTTGGTAAGGCCCAAGCTCTTCAGGAAACTGTCAATTTTGCCATATCAAGCTCTAGGAGCTTGCTTCAACCTGTACAGATCCTTCTTCAACCTGCAGACCTGCGTCTTTCTATCTTCAACTTCAAACCAAATTTTCACATTATATTGTACCAATCTGGTACACTTGCTCAACTGCAACTCAATCTGCACAATCATATGTAGCTCTATGTGCTTTCTGCAAAGAACTATCTATCTCACTGCCAAAGAGTATGTCCTCTCCTCTTTCTGCAACTATTCTTCTGGAAGTGGGATTCTGCACCTGCAGTTGTTCTGAAGTTGAGAATGACTACTCCATTCTCACTGTGACTGTTGAAATCTGAGAGTAACTCCTCTACTTCATCATGTAAACAACTTCATCTGAAACTGAGAGTGGCCCAATAACTGATACTGAGGGTAGCTCTTCTTATTTCATGGAGGTAACTCTATCTTTCCATGACCCAACTAATGTAATGCATCAACTGCCACTCAATTTTAAATATGGGGATTGCTCCCCCTGCATCTCATACTATATATGAATCAGGGTTGTTCTGGTTGTCTTCATAAATACTGGAACTATTTCTCCAATTACTGGAGTAAGTGTCTCGTCATAGTCTTCTCCCTCTTGCTGGGAGAATCCTCTGGACACACATCGGGCTTTGTACCTCTCCAACATGCTTGATTTGCATAGATCAATCTTGGAAGTCAATACTGACTTCTCTTCTAGTCTCACGGAAGAATCCATATCCTAGTCTTTCTGACTGGATTCCTTCTCCGTTACTGAAACAAGGGAATCTTCCCAGGAGATTTCATATCTCCTAGAAGTTTCTGAAGCTATGATCTAGTCTTCTCATGGCATTTGTCTCCCAGTCCTGGAAGTTGTCTCTTCATCTGATCCTTTTTGAGATCAAGCTTACTCTCGATTTCTTCTGAGTCTACAAGGACTTCATCATCTCTTACAGGGTATACTTGGTGTTGAATACCAAGTCTAAATATGAAAGGCTGAGTCAGACTTCAAACAAGTTCTTCTTCCCGTCAAGGTGGCTTCATTATCCTTTGACCAAGTCTTCTGTGAGTTCTAATGTTTGGTCATCTTTGGAGACTTCTACTCCTTACAATCAATCTCCATATGAGATACTCTAGATCTCAAAAGACAACTTCTTCTTCATCTTCTTTGGTACATGAATGTATATGGTCATGTACATAGTCTGCTTCATGTCTCATCTAATCTGTTGTCTTCTGTAACCTTCACTATAGCTTCCTTGGGGTTATCACCTGTAACCTGAACCAAGGTCAACAAAAAAACATGCAAGAATAATACTCTTTTTATAATTGTAAATAAAACAATAGCACGAATAATCATCACAATAGCTCCTTTAGATCTTTCACTTGTGACCTGTCTGAAGCAAAGATCAAAAGTAAGAAATATAATACGAAATGAGATCAACACTCTTCTAGTGTTGTGATCAAACATTCATCCATGGTAACCTGGAACCAACACAAGAAGTTTCTCCTAGAGGAGATATTAGTTGTATTTGGTAAATGATTGCATTAAGCATTTATCTCAATATGCTCACATGCTACCAAGTATAATACTTTTCAAAGTCTGCTACCTCAACTATAGTGTTTACTTGTAAAGGGGTAGTTATCAACTTGTCATGTGCAACTTTGAATCTTATCAACTTAATTCAAACCTGGAACCTGGAGCCTTGTCCTCAGGAATGAGTGTGTTGCTTTTCTTCCAAGTCTGCTTCACTCAAGATGATGAGTGCTTTCTTCAACCTGTCTTCTATACTAAGACAATATGCTATCTTGATAGAAGGCTGGGTTAGAGAATAAACTTTGTGATCTCAACTTTAATCAATCTAATACCTTGACTTTAATTTTGACCAAGGGTTAGTATGATGGTCATAGCTTCAACATGCAACCTAGATCAAAATAATTTCATAACAAATAGAGGCATATCAGAATAATCAAACCTGGGTTGTGTTATTCGTCTGAATGTGTTGGATCTGAGATCCTTCTGTATCTATGGCAAGAGATCCCTTCTCTTGCAAATACCCTTTAAAGCTTAACAATTTAAACATATGTGAGTACATACCTCTGATAGTGGTGGCACCATCTTGTAGCAGTGGTAATAATTACCAACCCTTTAAAACTTCAAGGGTGACTACAACTGGTACTGTCTCTGATACTTCAACTGATACTGCAATTGTAATTGCAACTTATACTTTAACTGTAACTTAGGGTTTTATGGGAAAACCCTAATTTTCAAACTTCAAATTTTGAAATTCTGATCCAGGGCTAGATGCGCTGAGCTGAGGCGAGTAAGCTGGTGCAGTCAGATTTCTGAAAATCCAAAATTTACCCCTTGAAAATTTGTTTGCGGAAATTTGGATTGGTACTTCTGGTACTGGTTCTAGTTTCCTAGTTTTTTGGTACTTCTAGTTTTTTGGTACTTCTGGTTTTCTGGTACCAGTGAAAACTAGGGTTTCACTTTCTGGGAGTTCTATCCACTGAAAAAGTGCGCTGAAGGTGCCAAAGAGTTCCCTAGGCTAGGCTAGGGCGCACGTTTCTAGATGATTTTTAGGCTGGAATTCCTCTTCAATAAAAGCCCTAATTTTCCTGTACGACAACATCGACGTTTTTCTTTATCTAGTGAAAGATGCTCTCTTCAGCGTAACTCTGATACCATGTTAAGTTTTGAGCTATTATTAGGTTTCTTTTCAATTTACTAGATAACAATAGCATAGATAAGATCATTGAGAGAAACACAATCACAAGATACACAACATTTATCTTGGGAAACCCTCACGGGGGAGAAAACCCAACAAAAACTTCCTTAATATAGATAGCCAATACAATGCCAAGACAATAAACCAAACACTAGAGAATATCCTCCACTGAGCAATGCGCCTCTCTCTTCCTTCTCCCAACTGCAGCGACCAAACTTGCGCATTGAGTGAGCAAATGAGTGAATGATCAAATGAGGCGTTGGCTTCCTTTATTTATACAAACTGACAGGTGCTGGAAATGTGTCTCTTCATTGGGCAGGGTCGACTTGTCTTCTTAGTGGTTAAAACCACTTTAATTAGCCTGGGGGCCGACTGCTTAATTTGCATATTATATTTAGGGTTTGACCAATCCACAAAAGGGGATTTGGTCAATTACAATGCCCGACATGAACAATCCACAAAAGGGGATTGATCTAATTAATAATGACTCAATAAATAAATAGAATACTCTTTGCAGTTACAATATTTCAACAGGGGATGCCTGCCCTTCCAGCAAATGTTATCTAAATCGGACTCGAATCGACAAAACTGGTTGGTCCGACTGGTTTGGGCATGGTTCTGGTCCGGTTTGGTGTTTTGAACCATTTTTGGCCGGTTTAGTACCAAACCAACCATACCGAACCGGCCGGTTGCATATGGCACGACTAGGGACCACCGAAATGCAATTTAAAAAAACAATAAATTAAAATGTGGGGTTGCCTAACATTTAACCCTAGGCCCCAGTAAAGCTATTTAAAGATGACCCACCCCTCTATTTCACCCACCCTAGTAATTAATGGTAATATTAAATTCTTAAAGTAAAAGGATGACATCCTTTTACATAAATTTTTAACATTACTATTAATTGTTTTAGGATGTTTGAGAGTGGTTCCAACCGCATTGGATTTCATATGGAGAAAGTAGAATTTTAGATCCCATTCAAAATTCAGCAGACTTAACAGTTTTCAGGATTTCAAGATTGGCAGGATTGCAACGTTTCCATTGTATTCTATCATGTATGAGGGTATGGAACTAACATTTAATCAAGATCTCGAAGCCCTCTATGTACCTTGATGTTGGTGACATTGATTGTTGAACTCCTCTTCCACGATCCTAGTAAAAATGTATGCTTCACTCAAGCAAAATCATTGATTAGGCATGTTAAGATTTTTCTATCTTATTTTAATGCTTAGAGGGTGATACTAATGATGAGGATCCCAATATAGGCAATGGTTTTGATGATATGTAGTTATTTGTTGTAGCATGAGTTTTTTTGGATTCCAGAGGCCATTTAGAGCCTCTTTGTTGATGTATTTTGGTTCATAGATGGATTGTACTCTGTGCTATTTCGGTTATATGCACCCTTGCTATATGCATGTGAAAATTCGCATATTTGCGTAAAATGGTTTGGATTCATATGGATGCACATGAATATATATGTTTTTTTCAAATTTGAATATTTTATGTATTTTTGGTCGACTGTTTTTTTGGTCTACTTTTTTTTCAGTTTCGGTCTGGTTCAGTTTTTGGGATGTAACACACCCAACCCCTTAAATACCTTTTAAGGGATGGGGCATCAAAATTTTTGCTTTCCCCCATCATCTTTGACCCTCTTCTCGACATCTCCATCACCTTCTGCTCGTCAAGAGCTTTCCAACCACTGTTACCGTGCTCAAATCTAGGCTCGGGATTGGAAGTTATGCCCTTCTGAAATTTTGTGAGCATCATGGGTCAAAGACCACGTGGGTTCGTCTCATTCGTACTAACCCAAGGTCCCCCGAAGTTCCGGAGCTCCCTAGCGCTCTTGCCTCTATGGCGGAAACACATCCATCATGAATTCCACCGACGAATCTTCGCCTTCATTTAACATACAAGATTATGGGAATTCGACGTTCGACGCTGAACACCCCTTTTTACTTATACGCGCGTATCCTCCAGAGCCTCGAAGTCTCGAAATTCCGCCACGTGGCTCTGGTCTTCTGCTCCTTTGTGTTAAGAACCAAAGAGTGAATACAAAAGCACCACAATAGATATACAAGAGCAATATGCAAAATCTCCTTTATTACTATCAAACCCTTGAGGTAGGGCAACACCATACAATGGATCATATTATGGAAGGGATCCTCTCCTGTTCACTTGCCTCTTCGAGAGGGCATCCTCCTATTGAACTACTGCTCCAAATACAATACTTATCTTCATGTTTCATTACATTACTTGAACCCCTTTATATAATGCTATCATCACCTAAGAACATTCTAGAGGAGGAATCTTTTAGAAGTAGAACCTTCTAAGAAGTCCTCTTACATTTATTATATCTAACTACCCA
>ML804312.1:22769-37582 GCA_009831015.1 Picea engelmannii | reverse complement strand
CTCACAGTCATAATTCATACTGATATTGCCCTCTCTACATGGAAATAACCAACAAGGGTCACTTTTTCCTTTTCTATTGAAAAACCTTCCAGAATTCATAATTCAGATAGGTAGTTATTGCATCACTCAAGGCAGTAAGATAACCACTTCTAGTCTCTTCTTCATGTCTCAATTCCTTCTTGGTGAACAGATCTACAAGGGAATCTTTTCCCAATCTCCCTCTTATAGCTATCTGAGTATACCAAGCCATATCATATGGCTACCATCCACCTTTGGATGTCAAGATGATCCACTGGCCATCCAAAGGTGTTTTGGCACCTCCTTAATCAGACCTTGCATCAGTCTCTCATTAATCCTTGCAGTCCTATCTTATTAAGGTAATAGGGCGCAACATTATCAATTATTTCATTCTCACTATCAACTCCTGCTGACATACGATCATTCTCATAAAAAAGGTCCATTAATAGACCATACCTTACAACTCACCATAGGTTATAATATGCCTAATTTGCAGGTTCAATATTTTCCATATGCATCCAAGTTTTTATTATTAATGCCCCTGGACATAATCCCACTTTTGTAGTACTGGCTATCATTTTTCCAAAGAAATGATAGGCTTCTTCTGCCACAGTTTGGCATGATTAAGTTTCGTTGGGTAAAATCCCAGCTGAATTTTAATCTGCATCCTTCTCCTCAAGGAGCTCATGCAGATAATCTTCATACGGTAGTACTACTCTCAACAGGCTCATCTTAGCCTTGGTAAACTAGTCTCGTGACCTTCCCCGACTTATCCAGGTCTATGTTTGAATCATGCTCTCCTGGATAGGGTAGGGTAGGGTTCCTTGTCCCTTAAAGTTTTCTAAGAAGGAAAAATAATCACTTGACTGTTTCGTGATCCCAAGCAGTCCAAGTGTTGTTGCCCGCTCTAATACCAATTTGTAACACACCCAACCCCTTAAATACCTTTTTAAGGGATGGGGCATCAAAATTTTCGCTTTCCTCCATCATCTCAGACCCTCTTCTCGAGATCTCTGTCACCTTTTGCTCGTCAAGAGCTTTCCAACCACTGTTACCGTGCTTAAATCCGGGCTCGGGATTGGAAGTTACACCCTTCCGAAATTCTGCTAGCATCATGGGTCACAGACCTCGTGGCGTCCATAGGGGGTTTGTCTCATTCATACTAACCCATGGTTTCTCAAAGTTTTGAAGCTCCCTAGCGTTCCTGCCTCTATGGCGAAAACCCATCCATCATGAATTCCATCGACGAATCTTCGCCTTTGTTTAATGTACAGGCTTTCGGGAATTCGATGTTCGGTGCTGAATGCCCCTTTTTCCTTCTATGCACATATCCTCCAGAGCCCTAAGGTCCCGAAATTCTGCCACGTGGCTCCGGTCTTCGGCTCCATAGACTTATCCTACTACACCACTCCAAACCTCCGGAGTCGTGAAACTCCGAACTCCTAAGGTCCTGCCACGTAGCTCCGACCTTCAGTCCTTTTTGGAGCATAAATCCTAAAACCTTAATTCTCCCCGAGTTTCGAACTCCCGAACTCCCGGGGTCCCATTAGCCATTAGGTAATGAAACCACGCACCAGGGGGGTGACACGCGGCAGAGGACAAAGATGACATGTGGCCCTATAAATGGGTGACATGTGTCACGTTCTAGTTGGCATATAATGCTTGTATAACATCCGAATCAAGGTGACACGTGGCACGTTGAACGTGGGTCCACGTCACCCTGGGTGACGTCAGCGTGCCACGTCACTCCAGACTGACAACCTTCCAACGCCCCTTAGATCTCATGGTCGAGGTGCGTCCACATAGATCCATAGATCTATGGCCTCCGTTACTGCATGACATCGGCGTTCGGGGGTTCTACCTGCTCCACACTCCTTTTCTCCTGGAGTAGTACTTCGCTGGAGTGCTATACGCAAGTCCTTCCACTGGTTGATTGGACTGTTGACAGGGGTTCTCAACGGACTCCCCAGATCAACGGTTCACAACCCTAGCTCTAGGGTCCCTAGGTTTCAGTGTTTAGCCACTCCTAGAGGGACACCTGTCAACCCGAAACCCATTGGCAAAATACGTGGCACCTGCCTCGAGTTACCGACACCTCCTTACTATGTCATGATGCCACCACACATGGCGTCACCGTTGCTCGACACATGGAGCCCCATGTGATTTCGACGTGATACACACGTCCCTACGATCAAATAGTCGAGAGGGATCTCGAAGGATTCTTAGATCGATGGCCTATGTCTTCTCTGGGCTTCGTGCTTTGGAGCTTTCCATGCCTCGTACCACACTTCCTTTTGGAATTCCAAACTCCGAACACACGAAGGACCTTGATCAACGCTCCACGTGTCCTCAATAATGAGCGATTGATATCTACTTCGGCCTTTGGGAGTTCTCGACCCAAAACGCAACACACCACAGATTTTTCGGAGCGCCGAACTCAGAACCATGCTCGATCTGTCGCCACGTGCACCTGGCGCCAACGACCAGGATTTGCTCCGGCCTTTGGAACTTCGCGAAACTTGCACGCTCTTGCTATTGCACTTCGACTTCGCCGGATAACCGAACTTCCGGATAACCATTGATCTGTGGACACGCGACCCTCAACTACCAACGACCCAGATTAACTTCGGGCTTTGAGACTTCGTAGAATTTGCCTCCTTTACGACGAACACACAACATTCTCCGAACTTACGAAGTCCGAAGGACTCAAGGGGTTAACACTCGCGCTTCTTCTCCAGATCCAACGGTCGTGAAAGACTTTGGTTCCTCCCGAACGGATCTTGTCCGCTCGTCCTCCAAACAAAGGAATCCTCCCTTTCGAGACCTAAATCTTGCTATCTTTCCTAAGCTTGGGGCTTAGAAAAATCTCCCGCGCACTCTTGGCGCTCTCTCACCTTGAGACCCTTTCAACGCTTCACTAAGTGTTGGCCCTGTGCATGCTTTGCACATGTCTCTCCTTCGAGCTTTTATACTTAGACGAGTATATGTTTACTCCTTGCACTAGGATTTCATAAGAGAAACAATTTGAAACTTATAGAATATCGAAGGTTCATTCCTTCAATCATGAAATACACACATAGGCATATGACTCCAAAAATAGATAACATAACATTACCCAATTAACTCAGAGATAAGAAAACTCAGACATTCAAAACAGGCATTTCAATCCAAGTGCACAGGGTAAATGAAATACTTATCTATTATAGTTGATCACCGATCAATTTACTGTCAGTGTTAGCCTCTCCACCCAATCGTAGGCTCAGAGGCATTCATTCTTAGCGCTCTGGCCACCCCCGTGCCAAACCATGATATCACTAGGGAACTGTTGCAGTTTCTCAGTGATTCCTTCTTTATCACAGCCTCTGCGAGGTTTATCAGATGCTCCCTCAGCATCAAGCTTGCGACCCTCTGCTCAGGTCAGGTTTTTTTGGGTTTTCTCTAGTGACGAGAACCACTTATTCTTTTCTTCCCCTTAACATATCTGAATCGCACGCCCCTCTGTGGACATGGTCTCTCCCTTGTCTCCTTCGTGTGTATTCTTGCATGCCTTTTTCCTCCTCAGGAAGGTTATGCACCTGTCCTGTTCCTTCTGTCAAAAGGAAACTCGGATAAGTCTGGGCCTGCAGAAAAAAACTTCACTCTGTGGTACTTCGGGCTAATAGTTTTCTGTCTCCCCAACCAGACCCTCCATGCTTCCATTCATTGGGGTAGTTGATTGTTCAACCACCAGTTTTTTTCTTATTAACTGATTTTTCCTTGGGATCAGGATGAGGCTTATTATTTCAACAAGGAGGACTTTGGGTCATTTTGACATAATGAACCCTCTCCACAGTTTCCTCACTCTTTTTCCTCTAGTGATATCTGTTAGAATATAGAAGATTGTGCTCGTTTTACCATTGACGATACCCTCGTCACCCAACCACAAGCCGAAGCCACCCTCCGAGCACGTTGACCTTGACAGAGAAGAGAATCCTGGTAGCAATCCAATAGCCAAGAGAGGCTAATGCACCAAGCAAGAATAGAAACCAAGCTGATCAGATAATCCCACCCAGAGGCTAGCGCACACCTTCCCAGAAACTTGCGCACAAGCTGCAACTGCACCTGTGCAGATCCAGTTCTCTTTGCAACTGCTGAGATGTGAATAATGAGAACTGGCGCCTTGTATTTATAGTAGTCTGGGCAGTTTTACTGGGGCCGACTTCTCCTCCAGGGTACCAATAAATTCATATTAAATATATTTCTGCAACCGACAACTTGTCTAGGGTTTCCTTTACTTCTTTGCTTCCTTCTGGAGTATTTTAATCTCGTCATAGGTCACAATAGAGGTTCATACCTCCCGAAGCTACCATAATATTAACACTCCCTCCTAGCTAGGGAGGTATGGTCTTGAGCACAACAGACCATTCAACTGGTAGCAACCCGAGCACCGTCATTATTATCCAACTGGATAATCTCCTATGACAACTGGTACACCATTAATTGATAGAACACACCTGTGTCTATTCAAGGTAGTACGCAACTACTCAAACCATGACACATAGTCACAAACAATGGAACAAATCCACCACAATAGTATATCTCTACTGTCTATAACAATCATCTGGGCCAATCTTTCACTCACATCTGTAAGTTTTGAAAGAATATCTGCCTCACGAACAGTGGAACATATCCACCACAGTAGTTTACATCTACTGTCATATAGTCTTCATAACAAACATTTGATAGCAACTTGCATAGAAACAATGTTGTGATATAAACTGAAACATCCGGGCCAATCTTTTACTCACGTTTGTGAGATATGAAAGAATATCTGCCCTCAGTATAGAACATCGGCAATGGGCTATCTGCCCTATTCTTCTCAAACAAGGAAGAAGGATTGTTTCTGATTTTTGAGCCTGAACCATTCCTCACCCTGGGCCATTCTTCCTACACTAATTAAAGTGTACCTTGGACATAATGTATAAACCCTAAGAAATGTTTGGACCATTCCCCACCCTGGGCCATTCCTCCAACACTAATCAAAGTGCACCCTGGAGAGAATGTATAAACCCTAAGGAATGATTGTCCTGGACCATTCCCCACCCTGGGCCATTCCTCCTACACTAATCAAAGTGCGCCCTAGAGAGAATGTATAACCCTAAGGAATGACTGTCCGGACCATTTCCTCTGTTAACCACAAGAGGAAAAGACTGTCCTGTATCAACCTCCAAAACGGACCATTCCTCATGTTAACCACAATGAGAAATCGCTGTCCGACGAGGCGGGCCAGTCTTCTTGAGTAACCCTCAAGAAGAGAGACTGCCCTAGACCACTCCCCATGTTAACCACAATGGGAAGTTGCTGTCTATGATACATCAACAATCAGACTACCTCCCATGTTAACCACAATGGGAAGTCACTGTCCGTCAGAAATCTCAATCCACTTTCCGAACAGGAAAGAATTTGTCCAATCTGGACTATTTTTCAATTACAAAGATAAATAATATTTTCAGTGCTCCCTCCTAATTTGGAGAGTCATTGAAGTCACAAAAATAATTGTTTTCAAGAATATTTTTTCGTACCTTCTCCTAGCTTGGAGAATCTTCTCTTTCAGCTAAGGGAGCTATTTCCACGATTCCCATCTTCTCTCGGAAATATGCAAATTTGATTCTGGATAGAGGTTTTGTCAGGATGTCTGCTGTCTGCTCATCAGTGGGGATATACTCGAGCTTTACCTCTCCTTCTTGGACTTTATCTCAAATAAAGTAGTATTTGATCTCAATGTGCTTCAACCTTTCATGAAACACTAGATGTTTTGATAATCTTATATAACTCTGATTATCACAATATATTATGGTCGATTCTGGAATCTGATTAAATAAATCGGAGATTAACTTCCTTAGCCATACTATCTCTGTGCATGCTTCACAAGCTGCCATATACTCTGCTTCTGCTGTACTGAGTGCGACAGACTTCTGTTTCCTGTTGCCCCAAGATATCATAGCAGAGCCCAAGTTGAAACACATACCCGAAGTACTCTTTCTGTCTTCTGCACTTCCTGCCCAATCAGAGTCTGTGAATCCATGAAGTTGGATATCATTGGATGCGGTATATCTCAAGCCATAGTTTATTGCCCCACGAATATATCTTAGGACATGCTTTGCAACTATCCAATACTCTTGTCTAGGTTCCACTTGGAACTGACTTAACGTGTTTACAACAAAGCAAATATCTGGTCGAGTATTTACTAAATACATCAATGATCCAATTAGATGTCGATATAGAGATGGATCAACTGGATCGGAGTCTGGGACTTTCACTTTTCTTATATCTGCATTCATAGGAGTGTCCATGGACTTACAATCCATCTTTCCAAATTTCTGAAGGATCTTTATTGCATACTTTCCTTGTCCAAGGAATACTTCACCACGCTTCTGCCATAGTTCTAGTCCCAAGTAGTAATGCATGAGACCTAGATCTTTCATATCAAATTCAGAGGCTATTTCCTTCTTGCATTGGATAATTAGAGATTCTTCACCTGTTATGAATAGATCATCAACATATAATAGTAGGATCACAGGTGCGTTATCCACGACTTTGTAATAAAGGTTTGGATCTGCATGACTCTTGGAGAAACCAAGTCTTGTTAGATAGCTCTCCATTCTGGCGTACCAAGCCCTTGGATCTTGCTTGAGTCCATATAAAGCTTTCTTCAATTTGCAAACGTGAGTGTCTCTGGAATGTACCTCGAATCCTTGAGGTTGTTCAATATACACTTCTTCTTCAATAGCTCCATTGAGGAAGGCTGTCTTTACATCCATCTGGTGTAGATTCCATCCCATGGAAGCGGCAAGGGATATAATAGCTCTGATGGAGGTATACCTTGCCACCGGAGCAAAGGTTTCGTCATAATCTTCTCCCTTGTTCTGGGAGAACCCTCTGGCCACGAATCTTGCCTTGTATTTATCCACACTTCCGTCTGCTGAATGTTTGATCTTGTATACCCATTTTGAGGTTACCACTGATTTTTCTTTAGGTCTAGGTACAATTTCCCATACTTCATTTTTCATAATGGATGGATGTTCTTCCGCCATAGCTTCTTTCCATTGTCCCTTTAGGACTGCTTCTTCAAATGTGGTAGGTTCTTCATCTAGAAGCTTCGTCATGTACGCTGCATAACTTGAGAATCTTTTCGGTCTTTTACTCTTCCTGGATGATCCTTCTGGAACCTTGATTCTTTCTGCATCTTGTAATGTAGCTTCAAGCCAAGTTGGTTGTTTCTTGCTCTTTGGTATGATATTTGAGGCAATGTTCTCACATGGCTCCATATTTTCGTTTTCTGTGTTTTCTTCATTTGGTTCTTCAAGTTCTTCTTCTTCTATAATTTCTTCGATGGATTTCCTGAAGGCCATCCTTTCATTGAACGTTACGTCTCTGCTAACTTCTATCTTGTGTTGTTTTGGAATATATATTCTATAGGCTTTGGATGAATCACTATATCCCACGAATATCCCCTTCTTTCCTGAGGGTTCTAGTTTATTTCTTTTATCTTTGGGAATATGAGAGTAAACTGGACATCCAAATATTCTTAGGTTTTCTACGTTAGGTCTCTTACCTGAGAAGGCTTCTTCTGGTGTCATGTCCTTCAATATACAATGCAGGCTTCTGTTCTGTACATATATTGTCGTCATTGCTGCTTCTACCCATAGAAACATGGATAGACCTTGATCGTTCAATAAGGCTTTTACTGTTTCTTCAATAGATTTGTTCTTTCTTTTTGCTACACCGTTTTGTTGAGGATTATGAGGAACAATCAGCTCCCTCCTAATCCGAGCCGATTTGCAGAATGCAACAAACTCCTTCGAGGTGTATTCTCCTCCATTATCTGTTCTTAAAGTCTTGATCTTCTTGTTTGTAAGGTTTTCTATTTCTGCCTTGAATTCTTGGAACTTGCTGATTACTTCGTCTTTTGATTTCAGTAGGTACAGCCACGTCTTTCTTGAATAGTCATCTATGAAGATTACGTAGTAAAGAGATCCTCCTAGAGATCTGACTGGCATTGGACTGCAAACATCTGAGTGTATTAGATCTAGGATTTCCTTAGATCTGTTGTTGCTGCTTGGGAATGGTTTCTTGATATTCTTCCCAAGGGCACATCCTTTGCAAATTCCTTCATGTGTGGATTTCAATTCTGGTATTCCTTCAACCATTTTTCTGAGGAAAGGTAATGCTTGATAATTGATATGAGCGTACCTTCTATGCCAAAGTTCATTGGGGTTGACTTCGTCATGTACTAGAGCTTCTTCATTTTGTTCTAGTAGTCTATACAGATTTCCTTCACGACTTCCAATAACCCTTGCATCCTCTATGTTGGGATTCTTATGCCATGATAACACCTTTCCATCCATGAAGGCTATTCTGTTTCCTTTGTCTTCTAAACATGATATTGATACAAGATTCTTTTCTAAACCAGGTACATATAAAACATTGCTTAAGTGAACATGATTACCTGATTCCAACTTGACCGAGGCTTGTCCAAATCCTTAGCCCTAAGTGCTTTTGTCTCCAAGCTCCACTTTGTATGATGTCTTTCTCTCATTTAGATTTGAGAGTCTGGCTTGATCTCCCGTCATGTGCCTGGAAGCTCCACTATCGATTATCCACATATCATCTTCAATCGTCTCGGTATGTGCTGAGTAGTGTGAAAGACTGATTATTTCACACATGTCTTCGGTTGACTGGTAACTGGTCATGCCTTGATCCAAAACTTCAACTTCGTCATTTCTGTCTTCTGAGAGAGCCAAGAGGTGCGCTGAGTTAGGGCGCATCTGAATAACTTCTTCTTGGGCGAGATGCTCCATCACAAGGTGTCGGATCGGAGATTTAGGGTTTCTGCAACTGCTTTTGCCAGTGACCCTAGCTGCAGTGTTTTTGGAAGCTGCTCCTGCTAGTAACCCTAGCGACAGTTCCTCAACGAGTTCAATATCTAGCGGCTATGCTTCCTTCCAGTGTTTTAGGCTGACTGAAGGGGGTGTGGGCCCATAACTTGTTAGAATATAGAAGATTGTGCTTGTTTTACCATTGACGATACCCTCGTCACCCAACCACAGGTCGAAGCCACCCTCCGAGCACCTTGACCTTGACAGAGAAGAGAATCCTGGTAGCAATCCAATAGCCAAGAGAGGCTAATGCACCAAGCAAAAATAGAAACCAAGCTGATCAGAGAATCCCACCCAGAGGCTAGCGCACACCTTCCCAGAAACTTGCGCACAAGTTGCAACTGCACCTGCGAAGATCCAGCTCTCTCTGCAACTGTTAAGATGTGAATAATGAGAACTGGCGCCCTGTATTTATAGTAGTCTGGGCAGTTTTACTGGGGCTGACTTCTCCTCCTGGGTACCGATAAATTCATATTAAATATATTTCTGTAGCTGACAACTTGTCTAGGGTTTCATTTACTTCTTTGCTTCCTTCCAGAGTATTCTAATCTCGTCATAGGTCACAATAGAGGTTCATACCTCCCGAAGCTACCATAATATTAACAATATCATGGCGAGTACTTCAAGGCTTCACCCTCACAGTCAGTTATTGACAATCTAAATAATAATACATTTACATTGTTCCCATGCGATAGCATGGTGATCATAATTAATGATTAATTACAAGTTGGGGGAAACATGGGGTCTGTTGAAATATTGTATCTGCAAAGAGTATTCTAATTATTATTGATGTATTATTTATTAGATCAATCCCCTTTTGTGGATTGATCATGTCGGGTATTGTAAATGACCAAATCCCCTTTTGCGGATTGGTCAAACCCTAATTGTAATGGGCTAAATGAAAAGTCGGCCCCAGAATATATTAAAGTGGTTATAACCACCGAGAATATATTAAGTGGTTATAACCACCCAGAATGAGAAGTCGGCCCTGCCAGTGAACCGACACACCAGTTTAGCGCCTGCTTGATTGTATAAATAAGAGAGGCTAGCGCCTCATTTGTACACTCACTCACTTGATGATCAGAGCGCAAGTCTGGAGCTGCAGTTGGAGAAACAGAGAGAGAGAGAGACACATTCTTGGGAGAGGACTTTCTGTATTTGTTTGAGTTATCTCTTGGCATTATATTGGCTATCTATATTAAGGAAGTTTTTGCTGGGTTTTCTTCCCCATGAGGGTTTCCCAGGATAAATGATGTGTCTCTTGTGATTGTGTATTTCTCAGTGATCCTATTTATGCTATGGTTATCTAATGAAATAAAAGAAACCTAATAATAGCTTAAACCTTAACAGGGTCAACTGGTTTGATGACTGGTCCAGTTTTGATAACATTGTTTCCAGCTGAACCCATTAGATAAGATAAGATAATTTTATTAATGTCCAACAAATGACCACAAAAGTAGGTCAATGGGACTAAAGGATACATCTAGTGTGAGTACAATGTGGGAGTGCAAAAGAAGCTCCCATATAATGAGAGAAAGATATAAGAAAAAGAAGAAAACTGAAAGTACAGTCTAGGTAAATATCCGAAAAGGCTAAGCCTAGGTCTAGCTAAAACCAAAAATAAAGTATATATAACAGTATCATAAGTGCGGTGATACAAAGTGAGAGAGAAATATTTGAAGATGAAGCCAATGAGGTCTCTCTCACTTTATTTGGATATAATGACTAATGGCGAGGGGGCCGACGGGGGTTGCATTTGCTCACTGTCGGAGTCCTCGAGTACGATAGGGGGATCCAACTGTATGACCCTAGGGGGATGTAGGAGTGAGGAATTTCAGTTCTCCTACCATCCGAGGTCGAAGGAAAGAAGCTCTGAATAGATCTCTGACTGCTCCGCTAGGGCTGGGAGGCAATTTTACGAGCAAGAGGTGCCCTACTCTGAATCCTTCTGGAGCTGAACCCTTTGTCACTATGAGGATGTGTGGTCGGATGTATGGTCCTACACCTTCAAACTGGTCTTGAACATATCGGTCGATCTCCTAGTGGGGGAGGTTGAGAGGAGACCCGAGGTCTCACCACTCTACGGTTTGATGTACTAGGAAATCAGATTGTTGTTTGTTGCTCTAATCTGATGGAAGGGCATGGAAATATGAGGTGATCCTCTTGGTCTGCCCGAGGGGGGGCAGTGCAAGAGCTGGGATCTGTGACTAACAATCTCCCCAATGAAAAGAGCTAGGCACCTTTGATCCTGATATCGAAAGAAAGTATAGGGAGCCCCCTGAGTCTCTGTAGAGGCAGTATTAACGTCCTCTGATCTCATAGTATATGTGGCACTGGAAAATGAGGTATCTGTTTGTCTCTGGCTCTTGTAGGTGACACATCTGGCAGACCCTATCAGAACATGGGATATGGTGATCAGTCTTCACTTAGAGTCGATGAAAACCAACCTAGAGCTATCCCAGAGGGATTTTGAGTGAATGATGTTTGTATGTGTATGGGGGGCGGACAATGATACCATACCGCAGCTCCAAAAATTGCTCTAAGTAGAAAGAGATCTTCGAGCCCAGGCTCATAGGGGGTGAGGTCCAGGTGACCTGAATATATAATCTGTATATGTCCTCTCTGATGTCTCAGTTCACAATCTGTCTAGGTGGCAAGAGATGGACCAACGCATCTAAGGAGTCCCTGAAGGGGGGAAGGTGCTTTGGGGAGATGGTCATTGACTGGAGAAGCCAGGATACCTCTGAAAACCAACCTCGTGCACGGCTTCTGGAGTGATCCAAGGCGAGGGCCTCTGAGGAGCAAAGTGCAAGATAGGAGTACTGCTCTCTCCTGGTACCACAGAGCACATTTCTCCTATAAACTGAGGCAAAGCAATGTAGAAGGGGTTCTTGGAAAAGATTGTAAGGGAATGCCGCCCAAATTTCTGTGAGGAGACTGTAAATGAACTAGAGAGCAAGACACAGTTGTAAACCTGTAAAATTGCTAAGAAATAAAACACTGACTGAAACCATTCGAATGCTGGTTTACTGTTCTGGGTTTCAGTGTAAAATCTGTGTCAATTATGCATTTGCTGTTATATCTGCGTGTTGGAATTCCATTTATAGCTGTGTTCAATGGATTGTTATGATAAATTCGAACTGTATGGTGATTAATTTCTGCTGAGAATCAGTTCTTGTCCATCATCCCGCTAATCACAAACAGCTAATAAGATCAATGGCTGTAATGATATAGCTGTTGCAATTTTCCAGCTAAATTTCTATTCCTAGTTTTTTGCAATTAGCAACTCTTTCCCTCCTCAGGCTGTTGGGCATTTGACAAGGTCGTATGCTTTTACTGTGGGGTTTTCTCTGCTGTCTGGGTGGCTGGGGTTTTCCCTGCTGTCTGGGTGGCTTATATTTATTGGCTGCCAACAGGTGAATTAAATAATTGAAGCAGCCTTCCTGCTTCTTCATACTCCATCGATCCCTGTAGCACAAGAAAATACCATCCAGCACATCCTTTGACAAATCGTTGCTGTGAGTTGCTTTGGAATAGAGCATAGCAGATGGTTTGTGTCTTATGTTCTCCAACAAAATCCTGTGTAACAATTGAAGCTACAGCCAACGTGACCCTGCAGCTACTCATATGTATGTTAATATGGCCATGGGAATTGTGCGATCTCTTTGTTGGGTAATGATGTCTTTGAGTTAAAGCATTCTGTCTTTCATTAATGGCAGAGCGATCTATTTTACTAGTCGTTGGATCGACAATGAGTGGCATAAAATGTTCTTCCTATTGATGGTGTTGTAATGTTATTCTTGTTGTCAAACTGAAAAGTAATAATCAATTGGTTTCTGGGGTGTTATCATCAAGAGTGCTGGATTACATGTATTCATTAACAACATTGGTATCTTGGGAAGACTTAATATTAGCGCAAATGAATGTCCTCCTGTACATTGTCTTGTTTTCCAGTGAGGAAACTTTAGAGTAAAGTGTTGTATTGAAGGAGAGAGCTCATTATGAATTTTGTTGTCTAATTTCACTATAGACATAGTGGTTCCTTCATTTGATTAATGAGAATAGAAGTGCTAAGAACTTATTGGACATAGAATAGTTTCGATTAAATAGTTCTCAAACTAGAGCAAGAGGAACTTGGTCCATTGGACATTGGTGTAGGTATGAATTACATCAAATAAACAAATGAAGTAGTACAAGAGAGATGTATGCCGGGGTTAAAGGATTTAGGTAATTGTGATATTCTCAGTGTAAAAGTAATTGCAGCGACAACAATTGAATGTATTAATTCTGCAAAGGATCCGTGTTGTTCAAGCAGACAGGCCATCAACCTATCATTTACGGATCATATTGGTATCATAGCAGATCGAGTCCTGCTTCGGAGGGAATCAGGGATGCATATAGTGGATGCTCACTTGATTGAAGAAGCTGCTACAAGGTGGACAACTGGTAGCATTTGACCTTGAGATTGGCATAAGAAGGGGAAAGCAACACTCAAACCACACCATGGATGATTCTCCAAAGACTAGTAATGTTGAGTTGCAGATGCATCGCTTGGAGAAACAAGTAGCAGAGATGACAATCATGTTTGTTGAGTGGTTACATGAGCATGGGAAAGAGAAACAAGGTCGTAAAGGAGCTAGTATAGATTCATACGAGGAGTCAGATTCTAAAGAAAGGAAAAATGATCTAGAGATAGAGATAAAGACTGAGACAGAGATGGGTGAATGTAGCCATAGCAGAGCTTAGGTACCTTTTCATGTAAAGGCGAAGGTGGACATCAAACCATATGTAGGAGAAGTTGATGTCATCAAGTTGGACCAATGGTTACAAACTTACAACAGATGGAGGTGTACTTAAATGTACATGAAGTCACGGGTGTAGACACACAATCTCACACCCAAAAGTAAAAAGTCCCAACACCTAGATGGAGACATGTGCAACTAGGAGGATGGCCATTGTCACCTCACCATCACTCTTAAGTCAAGGGGGGCTCCCTATGGTCACCAGGCTTGCTTCTTGTAGTATGGAATGGGAGTAAAGGAGATTAGCAACAAATGTAACAAAGGAAAAGAGAAAAGTTTAAGAGAAAGCAGATCTACTACCTTGTTCTTGGGGATATGAAGGTCATGGATGCAGTCTAAGAGAGAGTTCTATTAAGAATTTGGCAAGCAAGGGATAACAAGGTGTAGAAGAGAAAAGGGCCTCAAAAGAGAGCGCCACTATCCAAACTAAAGGGAGGAGTATTTAAGCTTTCACTCACCAAGGGAGGTCTAGGGATTTAAAACAATCTTCTCTCCGAGGAAAGGCACAAGCCTTCAGTCACAATAGGAGGTTTAATACTTTATTCCTCTCCTCAAGACAAGCTACTCCCAACTTTAGCTTTTATCAATCCAACTTGCAATCAAGCTTACATAGAGAGGCACCTAGAACATATATGGTTATACAACAAAATAAATATTGTACAAACAATAGAAACCATAACTCAAACAGCAAAGTTACCTTACTCCAATGCTTGGAGCGATTTGCTTACAAGTTTTTTCCATTCAATCAACTCCCAGTACAGATGAAGATGAGAGCTCTTTATATAGATTAAGAGCCTCACAAAACCATGGGTAAAAACAATGGGCATCCTCAAAACATTTGGCAGAAACCATCTTCAACTAGCGTGCCCTCCAAAACCATGGGCAAAACAAGTGGGTGGCTTAATGAAGTGATGTATTGATCCCTTGTATTAGATGGAAAATAAAACATTGAAAATGTTGTTTGAAGTTAAAAACTGCTAGAATAGTGGGACGATGGCTGTAACAAATATAAATATATATAAATAATAATTAATAAGTAATAATTAGTAAGAATGAAAGGACATGACTATTCATG
>ML804312.1:9910-22719 GCA_009831015.1 Picea engelmannii | reverse complement strand
TGAAGTTAAAAACTGCTAGAATAGTGGGACGATGGCTGTAACAAATATAAATATATATAAATAATAATTAATAAGTAATAATTAGTAAGAATGAAAGGACATGACTATTCATGAAAGGGCACCCCTGCATGGGTATATATACGGGTCCTCATTCTCATGGTAATGATTCAGATCTGAGAGTCTAGCTTGATCTCCCGTCATGTGCCTGGAAGCTCCACTGTCGATTATCTACATATCGTCTTCAATTGTCCCGGTAAGTGCTGAGTAATGTAAGAAACTGATTGTTTCGCACATGTCTTCGGTTGACTGATAATTGGTCATGCCTTGATCCAAAACTTCAACTGCGTCTTTTCTCTCTTCTGAGAAAGTCAATAGGTGCGCTGAGTTAGGGGGCATCTGGATATCTTCTCCTTGAGCAAGATGCTCCATCACAAGGTGTCGGATCTAAGAATTAGGGTTTCTGCAACTGCTACTGCTAGTAACCCTAGCTGCAGTTCTTTGGAAGCTGCTCCTGCTAGTAACCCTAGCGGCAATTCCTCAATGAGCTCAATACCTAGCGGTTATGTTTCCTTCCAGCGTTTTAGGCTGACTGAAGGGGGTGTGGGCCCATAACCTGTTAGAATATAGAGGATTGTGCTCGTTTAACCATTGACGATACCCTCGTCACCCAACCACAGGCCTTAATCCACCCTTCGAGCACCTTGACCTTGACCGAGAAGAGAATTTTGGCTGCAATCAATAGCCAAGAGAGGCTAAATGCACCAAGCAAAAGAATAGAAACTAAACTGAACAGATGATCCCACCAAGAATCTAGCGCACCACTTTCCATCTCTCCCAGAAAACCTGAGCACCAAACTGCTGCTGCCTGCAACTGCCTGTGCAGATATTGCTCTCACTGCAACTGCTGAGATGACAAATAATGAAACTGACGCCCTGTATTTTTAGTGGACTGGCCAGTCTAACTGGGGCCGACTTCTCCTTCTGGGCATCAATAAATTCAATATAAATATATTTGTTCAGCCGACAACTTGTCTAGGGTTTCCTTCAATTCTTTGCTTCCTTCCGGAGGATTCTAGTCTCGTCATAGGTCATAATAGAGGTTCATACCTCCCGAAGCTACCATAATATTAACAGAGGTTTCTTAGGCCACTTGTCATTTGGCCTATGTTGGGGTCTACTAGCTTGACCCCTTTCCATGGCTATGAACCTATTTTGCTTGGAATTCATTTGACTAACATGTTCCTTCAATTGATTAGCATGATTAATCTCCATTTGTTTAATCAATTGAGTGAGTTCCTTAATGCCATCATTAGAAGATCCTTGATTCTCAACATTTTTTTTTTCTTTTCACAAGGTTGGGGAGAAGTTCCTCTAGTAAAACCAGGAAGATTAGATTTCCTAGCTTCACGCATATTCCTGTCAATCCTTAGAGCCATAACTTGTGCATCCTTAAGAGTTTGAGGATCCTTATCCCTTAGTGCATATCTCATCTCCCCCTCAAAAGCTTCCATATAGTAAATCAAAATAGCAGCTTCTGAAGGCATTATATCTTGAGGGAGGCTTTTCACCAAGTCAGTAAATCTTTTGTTAAGTTCATCCATAGTTTCATTTTCCTTTTTCTGACTTGAACTAAGGGCAGCTAGTAAAAATCTGTTTTCTTTTTGGTCACCCCACCTTTTCTTGAATTCTGTCACTATTTCATCTAGGGTGCTAAACCTGTTAGGATCAAATTCTGAAAACCACTCAACAACATCCCCCTCTAAAGAGTACACAAACAATGTCATCTTAACATCCTCTTCATCATGACCCCGACAATACTTTAAAACACATAGATCAAAATTCAGAATATGAGAGTGAACACTGACACCATTATTCCCCTGAAAACATGGCAACTTATCAATGGCCTATTTAGGAATTGTGTGAGGAGCCCCTTGGATTGCTGCAAAATTCAAAGGCCTCAAAAACATACTCAGGACTATGTTAGGATTATTAGTGGGAGTATTAACAGTTGGTTGATTATTATTAGTTTGAAACAAGTATTAGATATCAGTGAGTTCTTCTTCTCCAAGACTTTCAAGTAGCCTTCTAGGGGCAAGGCGATTTAACCTCCTCCTATAAACTTTTTCAGTTTCAGGAAAAGAATAAATCACTCCTTGTGAAGTGCTCCTAGTAGTATACTTGACAGATTTGTTCAATGGAGTCGCCACTTGAAGCGAAAGCAAACAAAAACAACCAATCCAAGTTAAAAATTTTAGGGACTAAAGTTTTTTACTTAGTTCTCAAAAAATAAATTAGTTAAGTCGTTAAGGCCAAGGATAAAAGACTTATCCCTGACAACGACGCCAAAGATGTTGCCGTCCTTATACACACTTGCAAACATGAGCTAAGTCCAACTCACTTTGTGTGTCCTTGGAGGCATAATGCCTAGATTCAAAGCCCACTGTCACCTCGACTTAAACCTCTTCCGTCTAGGCTTACTCCTAGGGAAGCCAAGGGGGTTAGACACTAGTTGCTATGTGAAATTAAGAAGTTAATTTCTAGGAGTTGATTTTAATTAGTTAAAGGATTGGGGGATCTAGCCTATATGAGAAACAAACAATGCAAAGTGCAACTATTCAATGCAAAGCAAGCCCTTTTCCTAAGACAACTAAAGACTAGTGCCTAAGGTTGGGCAAGGGGTCAACTAAAGTTTAAGGGGTTTAGATTTTACAAAGAGTTACACAAGATTACAAAAGAATCACTTCATAAAGACTACAATTAGAACTAGATACAATATTACATGATTAGATACAAAGATAGAATAACTAAATACAAAGTTACAAATAAAGAATATCTAAGAGATACAACAAGATACAAGATATATGAATGATACAACTATGGACAAAAAAGGACAAGCACTAACTTGATTACTTGATTGTGTAGGAAATAAAGATTGCTTCAAATGAAAAGATTGCACCAACACATCAAGCCTGAGTACCCAACAATAGAGTGCCTCCAAAGGATGTGCAACTCTAAGTAGTTGCTTCAATGGAAAACACAAATAGACAACACAAACCCAAACAATGAAGTTGCCCCCAAAGGATGCGCAACTTCAAGGGGTTAATCCAATAACTCAAAGCACAACTTGAAACTGAAAATGAAATGCTCAAAAGAAGCCTCCAAGGGCAAGGGCGTGACTCTAAAATAACTTAGTTCACATCCACAAAATTGAAGTAAGCTCGCATGAAAGTAAATGAAAGTAGATTGCTTGCAAGATTAATTAAGTGTCAACCATAAGAGATATGCCAAAGAAATATGTCCCTTAGAGTGGATGTGTTAGGATTATTAAGTTGCTTAGTTAAAGTGTGAATCCTAAGCTAAGTGACAACCCCAAAACTCCCGCTGCTTGTACCAAATAGTTGTTGGGTGCTCAAGAAGTGAGACAAACAAGGCCCCACCCTAGCTCCACAGGTCAACCCAAGAAAATAATTACTCCTGGAAAGGATGCCAAGCGCTGTGAGATCGTCCTCGATCTAGCACCGTCCGTTGCTTCCTTACAATTCTCGTTTAGATGACAAAGTTGGGTTGGTAGTGAGTGACCTATTAAGTCTAGTTAATTTTAAGCCCTATGAGACTAAGGTAGATTAAGTTAGTTGTGTGTTGAGCAAGATGTGCTTGCTAAAGTGTCAAGTGCTTGAATGTAAAATAAATTGCTTGCAAGTTAAAAGGAAGTACTCAACAAAAGTGTGTAACCTGAAGTAACATGAAGTACTTGAAATAAAACTTGCAAAAGTGAAAATTTACTTTGCCTTAAACCAGAAAGTTACACTATGCCCATGAGATTGCAAGACATTTAAATAAAATTACTTGTAAAGAGATGAGCTTGAAGGAAAATACTTGAAGGAAATAGAGCTTGCAAATGGAAAGGAAAAATTAAAGAGCACCATAAGATTATTATGCCTCTATGGGCCTAAACTAGTATTAAGTGGTTACTTCTACTTTTAGATCATTTTAATCATTAAGCACATGAGAAGTAAAAACCATATACTAGCCTTACGATTTTGGGGGTTGGCTGGGGCAAACACACTCCAAGGTGTAGGCAAAAAGGAAGAAAAGAAATGCTAAAAATTAAACTAAGCTAAGTGAACCACAAACAATGGCACAAGGTTGAGGCAAGCCTTCCTTTTTTTGTGCCAAAGTGGGTTGAAAGAGAGCTAAACTAATAACAGAAAAATACTTGCATCAAAAGAGCCTTATGATTTAGGAAGGTTGGCAGGGCTAAGCACTCTCCTAGGTGTAGGCAAGAAACTAGGAAAAAATGCAGAAAATTGATTTTTAGGAGAAGTGCAAGCCTTTGGTTACTCTTTGGGGGCTTGCTTACAAAGGTAATAGAAGAGAGAGATGTTGGGGGTATAGGTACCCCAACTTAGGAGGCTGTAGTAAATGTTTTGAGGCCCCAAGAGGGTTGTTCCTCCTCGTTTTCTGTCACAGACCTGCAAAAACCAACAAGTAAAACTTGCTGGAAAACTGCAAAACAACAAAAAACGTTGCAGAATTTTTTTGTCAAGTTAAAACCGAAATATAAAACGAAATATGGCAGTATTTGTAGTCATTTTTGATCTATTTCAATATATAAAACTATCCATGTACTCATAAATTACACAGAAAAACCAAAACCGAAACTGTGAAGGAAATAAGATAGGGTTGAATGAACATCTTCCAGATCTGAAGTTGCTCCTTAACCCCTTAAGCAACCTGCAAACAATGTGAGCAAAGCTACAATACCATGCAAGAGGTAAGTAGATCCTAAATATCAACAAAATACTTTGAAGAAATTAAGAATACTATACTACTAAGATCTAGAGCAATACTACTCTAGATCTATCCAAGCAAAGTACTTTGCTTGGATCTCCTACTCTAATCTAGCAACTAGAATCTCAACAATGCATAAACACAGATCACCTCAATAAGCTCCAACCAAACACCAAGAAAACTCCAAGTGCAAATGTTTCCTCCAAAGTTTCTTCTATTAAAATCAAGCTTGAGCAAATACTTGCTTCAAGCTTGAGAAATGAGAGAGCAATGGGAGAGAGAGAGAATGGGAGAGATTTGGGCAGAATAACAATACACTAAGAGAAGATGAGAAATGAGGGTGAGAGGGCCTTTATTTATACTTGGGAAGACAAAGTTACCCCTCTTGGATGAATTACAAGTGTCACACATCAAACAAAAGTCACTTTTAGGGTTTTGACAAGTTAGGGCTTTGGTAAGCGAGTGAGGTGTAAAGGAGGAAAACACCTTTTCCTATGGTCAAACATTAAGTTAGACACCAATGAGGGCGAATTTAATGTTTAGGTGGCTTTTTTCAATTAAACTTTTTAATTCCCACATGTCAATTAGCTAGGGAACACCACTTTAAGTTGTTGGCTAGGCAAGGGGGGGTCTTTTAAGTGGAAAATTACTTTTCCAACTTAGGAAAAAGGTTAGGAAACCTTTCCCACTCTCTCTCAAACCTTTTTGCTCATTTTACAATTTTTGGCTTTTTTAATTTAACCAATTATCTGCTAATTTTTGACTGACTTGGACTCCTCATGGACAAACACCTAGAAAAACTTGTCCAATTGAGTTGAAACTTGGTCCAAAGGTGTAGGGGGTCTCATTCCATTTCTTTTGAGCACAAATACCCCTATCAGAAACCCAAGGACCTTGTTTTTACATTTTTCATTAAAATTTAATTAAAATTACCCAACTTAGGAAATTTTAATAAATTAAAAAAAACCTATCTAGACTCTGCGCGATTCCACAAAACTTTAGGAGATGTCTTACATGGTCATTTACAACATTCCTAGACATTAACTACCAGCGGGTTAGACCATTAGAATGCCTTTCACCACTTTGGAGGAATTATTTGTGTGAGTGAAAAACTCAAGGGAAATTAATAACGTTGGTTAGGCCAAATTAATAACCTGAAGAAGAAAAACACTCAGTGAAAGGGACTCCTCTAATGATGAAGTCCTAAGGCAACTGACCTAACTATGATTCATGCAGACCCATTACATTATTATCCCACGTAGGGGAGCGTAA
The DNA here is from genome assembly GCA_009831015.1 of Picea engelmannii. NCBI lineage: Eukaryota > Viridiplantae > Streptophyta > Pinopsida > Pinales > Pinaceae > Picea > Picea engelmannii. The sequence continues at coordinate 16,656 of ML804312.1, read as the reverse complement.
ATTCCATTACAAAAAGATGTGTTGAAGGCCGAAACCACCTTGTAGAACTAGAAAGTCTCTGACTTGGTAGCACCTGATGGTGCATATCTCCATGGTACATGGAGTTGACCCCCTAGTTGAATAGGTGGTCAACATGGTAAAAACTAGGGGTCAACAACCCTAATCTTGCCCCCTTTAACAAAGTAATATTAAACAATTCATTTAAAGTTTCACTTTTGCACAAATAAAACCCTAATTTTACATGGACGTCTTCCCTTATGGGACGTTTTGCCACTTAGAAGAAGTCGTTGGTGTTGGAGAAACATGGGTAGGCTTCGAAAGGCCACATGTCAAGCATCTAGACAATCTCCCCATGGTGAAGAGCTTCTTCTCCTCAAAATGTCCATGTCTCAATGAGTGGCTACATCACCACCAAACCCTAGCCCCCAAAAGTGACGTCATTCCCTAGGACGTGACGTTTTGCCTCTCCTAGGAATATGGTTTTGCAAGTGAAGCATGGGCTAGGTCCATCCAACTGTCCTCTTGGCTTTCAATATTTCATCTCTTTGATCCGACATGTGGACCCTTGGCATCCAACCTGTGGGCTTGCAGTCCAATGGAAGCCCAAGCTAGGCTTATTGTCCCAAAACGATCCACCAACTAGGTCCTGCAAAGACAAATGAGCACGCCCTCCAAGGATCTCAAGTCATAACATCATGATAAGTGAATCCAATCAATAAATGAGCCACCTAAGCATGTGCATCAAAGATCACTATATCAGACAATTAATTGCTCAAGGACACTATCCGACTTGTCAAACTTGAATATGGGAGGGTTGACGAGGTGTCCTATTGGATAGATCTTGCCCTAGGTCAAGGAGAGTTTCCAAGAGATCCCTCTCTAAGCCATGCAAAATGGGTGAAGTGGTTGGGGTCAAGACTCAATGGGCATAGGGCTCATGACATACAAGGGGTCGTAGTGTCTCATTCATGGGTGCCTTTGTAGAGGGTGTGTGGTACCTTCCTCTGCAATGCTCTTTTTCCAAGCCCATTAATTGCCATTCTTTTTTTCTTTCATAATTTCAATGTGATGTTGAAGGTCATTGCCCTGGCATGGTGACCAGATAATGGCAATGTCACCCACACACACCTAGTGGAAATGAGAAGGCTGGCTCGTGATGAGACCCCCTTTCTCTCAGCCATGCAACTAAGAGCCATTGCCCTAGTTTGGTGACCAGATGATGGCAATGTCATAGCACTAGATATTCATAGACATGATAAGTCGGTTCGTGATGAGACCTCCTATCCTTCAACTAACCTTTTAAACATTCTTTATTATATTGTGGGTCCCTTTTACTCAAAGATAAGTGTTTCACTGCTTTCTTGGGTGATCCCTGGGCGAAGCATCTGGAAGGTTCATACAAGGCTTTTATCTTTTACTCAACATCAATCCCTTTGGGCCTTCAGCCCTTTCTTCCCATAGAATGAGGGACAACCTCTTCTTGGGTCAATACACCCTAAAATCCCAAGAGATAAGGAAATGGAGGGGAATAATGATGGAAAGTGGTAAGTATAGGTGGGAACGGTACGATGGCTCTTTAAGGGAGTTCCTAGTAGAAAACCCCTCCCCAAGGAAAACCACTTACTAGGGAACAATGTCAACCACCAAGGTGAAGCAAGGCAAAAGGCATAATGTCCAGGCATATATAATGAAATCTAGAGCAATCCAAGATACAACATACTTGATTGTCTTAAATATTGAAATGATGCTCACCATAATACTGACTTGTACCTCATGGAGCAAGGCCCATTGCCTTCTAGAAGCCAGTTGATGTGGTGGATGCCATCTGGAAATCTGTCACGATCTATGGTGGTGAGAGGGTTTTCCAACTGTGCAAAAGGGTATTGCTGGTCATGTAGTCTCTCGGCACTCCATATCTGCAACTTGAGGGCCTCGAGACATAATCTCCTTAGTTATCCACAAAATGGGGATAACAGGAGAAATAAAATTGTTTGCATTGGGATACGTGACTTTGAGAGATATTGAAATTGTCTAAGTTGGAATCTTTTCTTGGTACCCTAGTCTTCCTTGGGCCATCAAGGCACCTTGTTTAGCCTAGTAACTCTCTTGTTATCATTAATAAAAAGATACAACCATTAGGGCTGCAACAAAACATACTTTATCTCTTTCTTTAACTTGCTTTTCAACTGTGGAAATTTGCTTGGAAGCCACTATTATCGTTTTACTACTTATTGGCTAACTTTTTGTCGGTTTACTTGTTAATTTTTGTGGTTGAAACTTGCTTCTGTAGAAAATATTTGCTACAGCCACTTGGCTGTTACAAATATTCTTTGAAAACACTACATCACAACCCTCTAACACCATAAAAGCTTGTGGTAAAGTATTGGGAATTAATCTACTTGTTTAGTGCTTCATTGCCCAATAAATATTTGATGCTTTTGATGGTTATTTCTGCGGTAAATCATTAATTTCATTGCTGATATATACTTTCATTTACTACTGTAGTTTAGGACAAGCCTCACTTGCTTGTCCCATTGATCTTTGAGCTTGTATATCCATTATTTGTCTTGTCTCGGGCAGGTCTAACACTTTGGTTCAGGTACATAAGGCATTGGCAACCTTTCTCCATTTACAAGACTTGTTTCCAAGCTCTCTCTCTTCTTCCATTCATTGACCTAAGGGGTTCCTCTCATTATCTCTTCATCCTTCGTCTCATTTCCCCTAGGGTCATCGGGATACCCCCCTTGTGTAGGATTTCTCCTTCACTATAGCGAGGGGATGGTTTATCTAAGGTGACAGTGGGTATATTCTCCCATAGTTCTCGCCATCTTGTGGATTGGGTCGGGCTTTGCCCAACCTACAATTTGTGCGATGACATTTTGGCGCCATTGCCATGGAGGATTTTGAATCCTCTTTCGAGCCCTAACGACACTTTGGCAAGCTATCCCAAAGCCTTTCCTTAGTTTTCCTGGTGACTCCACATGAGGGAAGTTCCCTCTCCCCTTTTCTTTGATGAAGTTTCTAGGTTCATCTGGCGACTCCACAACCCAAGAACCCACCTTTCCCTGATTACTCTTTCCATCTTCTAAACCATGGAGGTATATGATGATTACTTGCTGAAAGCATGGGATGATATCCCAGAATTTGATGGTAATACATGTTCAGCCATCACACATGTTGTCGAGTTTATCGAATTCCTTCGTTGGCATCGAATAACCCAGGAAGATGTTGTGACGCAATCGTTCTTGCTATCCCTAAATGAGAAACACAGAGATTTGGTCAAGCATACTTGCATCCCTGAGGACTTAATCATCTTTATTCGAGGATTTCTCAAGCATTATGGACCGAAGTCTCAACAATTTGAAGATACTATTCGTAACCTTGAGGGGATGCTTTTCAGGAAAACATGTTTCCTTTGGATTTGATTGAGCATTTAAGGGCTATTCCCTCTGAAGAACATCTCTACAGAGAGGAAGACTCCGAGGAAGTACAGGATCTTGACAAAACATCACTTGCCGAAGAGCAAGTCTACAATGACGAGAAGAATGAGAGTTTTCTGTTTTGGAAAAAGAAAACAAAGCGCTTTGCATTAAGGATCAAGCCCCTTGTGATGAAGAGGTGATGAAGGGGCATGCCCATGAAGAAAAAGAATTTTGATGAAATGCCACATGCTGAGAATCTAGATGAGACATCAGTGTCCATTCTCTCGCTTGACGAGGATGAAGTTGTTCATCCCTGTTTTCCTCCTTCCCATAAATATGAAGAAGTGATTAATCCAAATGATGCAGGTGATTTTGTGGAGGACTTCTTTGACACGGTTGATCAACACATCGATGACTTCATACAAATCAGGAGACGTAGATGGGATGTGGGATTCAATTTTAACAAAGAACCCATTTATGACATTGAGGGTGCTCCTCAAGAAAAGAGGGTTGAGTTGACACTTTTGGAGGAATGGTCTTCATGCACATATGACTCGGATGCTAGGCAGTCTGATGGTGACATGGTTATAGATTTATTCCACCAAGTTAAGGAAGACTTGTCACCATACAATCATGATCACTTTTAATCATCCCTTGCGAGTTGTGATTCATATCCTTTTGAAGATTCTGATTTGTTCTATGAAGATTTCCAACCACCTTTGTGCTCAAATTTTGATGGATACAAGGACGTGGTCATCCCAGAGCAGTCAAAGACTCACGTTGCAAAGCAACAATGTTTCCATCCTAAGGCATTTTGCGAGGATATGCAGATGAAAGGACAACAATTTTTCAGTAGCAGGCGGATTTCTTTCTCCGAACGTGAGGCCATCCCTTGCCTTCATTCTTCTTTGGGAAGCCATACAATTTTCTTCCGATCTCTCATCTCCTTTCAATCTTCAGGAAGCAGTGGTGCTGTAAGTGAAGATGAAGATGAGCCATCGTCTATATGCAACAGTCCTATTCAGAAGTGGATTGATCAGGCTTTTGGCCATTCTTTCCAGCAGGATTTCCTCCTTCCCACCCATCTTTATGAGTTTCATTTCATGATTGACTATATGTTTATTTATGCTCATGATTATTTTGTGCTTAACTTATCTTTGTTGTATTACATGATTAAGCATAGGGGGGGATACCTTGATGAAATGATGAACAGGTGGTTGCACTGGTTGTACGGCTTCACTTGACATTTTAGGACCTAATCTTCAGGGCCCTAGGTAAGTGGCTAGGTCATCTTGCTTTCTTTCATTTGCATCTTGATTGCTCATGGTAGTTTAGTTGCATTTCATCCTAATTTTCATTTTTCTCTACTTATATTATTGATTTACATACTTTGCTTTCATCATGTTATATGGAAAAATGCAAAATTTTCTTTTCTAGACTAGTTGGCACTTTTGAAATTTTGGATTTTGGAATTATATGGACAAAGGGTGAGTGAGCCACCCTAGGTTTTACGGTTTTATGTTTCAGTGTAGACACAGGTCTGACCAGGAGATGCTAAGGTTCTCATGCACTCTATGGTGAGTGCATGTCCCCGAGTAGGAGCCAAATGTTATCCCCAATTTCTAGGGATAACTAAGGAGATGATGTCTCAAGGCCCTCAGGTTGAAGACATGGAGTACCGAGAGACAGATGACTGACATCGTCCACATGCACAGACAGAGACCTGCTTCACCACCACACATCCAATATTCGTGACGATGGCATTCACCACGTCAACTTGCTTCTGGAAGACGATGGGTCTTGCTTCATGAGGTACAAGTTAGGTATTGTGGTAAGTGTCACTTTAATATTTGAGGCATTTGAGTATGTTGCATTTAAGGCTACTTTTGATTATAGAAAGTTTGCTTGGAAATTATGCTCTTTGCTCTATTTCACCTTGGTGGTTGGCATTGCGCTCTAGTAAGTGGTCATCCTTAGGGATGGGTTTGCTACTGGGAGGTCTCCTTGACGAGTCATCGTGCCATTCCCGATCATACTTATCATTTTCTACACTTCGTCCTTTTCATCTCCTTATCTTTTGGGATTTTCGGGTGTACTTACCCAAGAAGGGATTGTACCTCATTTCATTGGAAGAAGGGGCTGAAGGCCCAGAGGGAATGTTGCTGGCAAAAGATAAAAGTCAAAACTATAACCTTCTAGATGTTTGCCCAAAGAGGTCTAGAGAACAATGAAACGTTTCCTCTAAAAAATTAAAGACCTGCAAAAGCAAATACAAATATATAAAAATGTCCCGCTTGTTGAGGGATTTACACAAGTGCGTTACAAGATTTTCCTTACCCTTATGGCACTTTGTGTACCTCTCCCTTCAAGTGACAGTGTGGTACTACCCCCCAAGCTTTATGTTACCCATTGGGATTGCCCAATTGTTCTGGACCTTAATTAATTAATGACAAATAAATGGGCTTGGAAAAAAGGTGCATTGAAAATGAAGGTGCAACACACCCTCTACAAAGGCACCCATAAATGAGACACTACGAACCCTTGTATGTCATGAGCCCCATGCCCAAAAGTCTTACCCCCATCCACTTCATCTTCTCCACATGACTTAGAAAGGGTTCCACCTAGGAAACACTCCTTGACTTGAGGAATGATTCACCCAATAGGTCACCTTGTCAACCCTCCCATACCTAAACTTGGCAAATTGCATAAGGTCTTTGAGCACTTGTTTAATTTGATAAGGTAGTTTTTGATGTACATGCTTAGGTGGCTCTTGTATTAAATGTGGTTTTACTTGCCATGATGCTTTGACTTGAGATCGTTGGAGGGCACACTTGTTTGTCTTTGCAGGACCTTGTTGATGGACGTTTTGGAGGAAAAAGCCCAGCTTGGGCCTTCATTGGGGTGGGAAGCCCACATGTTGGATGCCATGACCCACACCTTGGGACCAGCTGGACGATGGATGTTGCCTTTGGAGGCAAGAGAGGACACCTTGGACATGTTGAGATTTGGATACCTTGGAAAGTGGTCCCCATGTGCTTATGAGTCTCTAAGCACAAAGGGGGAAGACTTTTACCCTTGTACTTTACTTTATGATTCTAATTTCACTTTGACTTAGGAGTTTTAAGTCAAAAGTGAAATATGTCACTTAAGTCATAAAGTGACAATTAATGTGGGTGAATTAATAGACATAAAGCAACTAAGGAAAGTGGGTTTCCTTAGTGAGATTATTGGAGTTGATCTCACCCATTGATTAGACTTGGCTAGATCTAATCTAGGCCATTGATCTTTTAGGGTTGGCATGAGGAGGCTAAAGAGAGGGTAAAG
>ML804311.1:96084-113826 GCA_009831015.1 Picea engelmannii | reverse complement strand
TACAATATACTTCAATTTGACGTATCCAATTATCTAACTTCTTAGCATTAACTTCTCCATTGTATATTGGCAATTCAAATTTTATATCAAGCTTTAATGAAGGAATTTGCGAAGTAGTTTTACCATGCCCCTTTGGAGAATTCGGAAGAGGACTCAAACTGGTAGAAGAAGAAGAAGATGATGATGATGGAGGAGAGGGTGGTGGAGAAGCACCATTCCCTCCATTTCCGTCTGGAGTATTGTCACCACTGCCTCCCTTATGCATTGAAGGGTTGGAGCCTTCACCCTGCGACAATATGTTCCTTTCCATCAACATCTTCATCATCTCTCTCATCTCCATGACAACCTTTCTGAGATCTTCATCTTCGGTAGGAACACGTTCATGACTTTTTGCATGAGCCATGCTTGGTGAATGTCTCCCTGAAACTTGCAGTGATGGTATATGCTTCCTCCTTGTCGGATAAGAACTTGGCTCCACAAGTTGACCTTCTCCTCTTGTGAGTTTCAACCTTGTGAGCATCAGAAACAAAACTTGCAAACAATCAAGTCTTCAAAAACCAGTGCTCTGATACCAACTTGATCTAAAATTGAAGAAGACTTGAAATACTTGAAATTATTTGCAATGTAAATGTTATGTGTTTAAAGCAAAAGGATCAGTTTTCAACACATAAATTAAGGGATTACTTATGCAAAATACACATAGACAACATCATAATCAATGAACATAAGAACATAAACACAACAATTGATAAAGGAGTTCACCCCTCTCTTGGGCTACATCTCCTGGTCCAGCTTCCAATGGATCATTATTATTAATTGCTCAAAAGTGCTAAAAAACATGTCTTACAATGATCAAACTGACAAACTGACTGCTCCAATGGATTTAGAGCATCCAAAAACCCCTGTCTGGGCTCTTTCGGCACCTCAATCGGTCGAAAAACGAAGAAGTTAGGCCTCCTAGAAGTCTCCCCCTTCAAGCTTGTTGTCTCTGCATCTACAAATTGCACCCTTTTCGAATGAACCTGGCACACACGCAATTTAAAGCATGAAAACCCAGCACCGGGTGCAACCTTGCCAATGGTGTAAACCGTAGGACGGTTAAGGGTGCACCAGCTCCTAACCACCTAGCACCTGGGCGTATGGGTCATAGGACTGCGCGCTTAAACAAATGGGGCTCCGTCCCATATCAAATGATAACATAACACTTGGCGGGAGTTATAACCGTTGGAACCATATATATAAAACGTGCACGCCAAACCATAATACATAACCATGGTCACATATATGAAAGCACGCGACCAAGGGCTGGGCTAGGCCCCGGCCCGGTCGCAGCCCAAAACCATACAATCAATTGACTTTATATTAAATCCGAAACACATATATGTCAAGGCATAAGCGATAGCCCATTGGTGATTGGAGTTTGTGGAAGTGTTATGCGGTGGGGAGGTCCGGGGGTCGAACCCCACGGACTCCATATATTTTAACAAACAATAATGACAACCACCACCGGGGTGCCACGTGGCAGCCCATGATTGGGCCACGTGGCACCCAATCACTCGCTCGAACAGTGCCACATGTTGACTTCCCATTCGACCACCTGTCATCCAATAATAAACTGCCACGTCACCACACGTATGGTCGTACGGCTCTGCCACGTCAGCCAGTACAGTCAACATCAAAATGTTTGCTTGTTTGACTTAATGAACAGATCGCTATATCTCTCTCTCCCGACGTCCGTTTGAGACGAAACGAGTTGTGTTGGGTTCGCAACGACAAGGCCTACGCTCTCATCCGGTTTGAAGAGATTCCGAGCACTTTGAATTTTTGAGCAAAGTTTGATCCCCTGATCATACAATAGGCTTCCTATCAATGACCTATATGAAATTTGATCAACATCAAGTGAGTCATCATCCTTGCTTAATTTGCATCTAGTAACCATAGGTGTGCCCACAGGTTTAGAATCTTCCATTTGAAACCTTTTCAACATTTCTCTTAGATATTTTTCTTGAAAAAGAAACATTCCTTCAGACTTCTGAGTAATTTGTAGACCAAGAAAAAATGGCAGTTCCCCTATCATAGACATTTCAAACTTAGACTCCATGGCAGAAGCAAACCATTGTACCAATGAATCATTATTACATCTGAAGATATTGTCATATACATAGACCAACACGATGAGCAAGTCATTACCCTCTGTTTTGATATATAGTGTTATCAATTGTTCCTCTCTTGAACCCTTTGTCTTGGAGATACTTATCCAGTCTGTAACACCAGGCACGAGGATCTTGTTTTAACCCATATAAGGATTTCTTCAGCTTGCATACTAGGTCAGGATTATCTTTCAGTTCAAAACCCTCTGGTTGTTCCATATAAACTTCTTCTTTTAAATCTCCATTTAGAAATGATGACTTGACATCCATTTGATAGACTTTAAACCTTTTATGACAAGCATAGGAAAGAAATATTCTGATCGCTTCTAGTCTTGATACTGTCGCAAATGTTTCATCAAAATCTAGTCCTTCTATTTGAGCATAGCTCTTACAGATCAATCTTTCTTTGTTCCTGACAACTTTTCCCTTCTCATTCATTTTGTTCTTAAAGATTGATTTGGAACCAATGATATTTTTACCTTCAGGTCTAGGAACCATCTCCCACATATTGTTTTTCTCAATCTGATCAAGTTCATCATTCATGGCTTTAACCCAATGGTCATCTTTTCTATATTCATTAAAATTCTTGGGTTACAATATGGATATGAAGGCTATATGTGATTGTTCAGTGTTTTTTATTATCTTTCTCTTGGTTTGTACACCTTTTTCTTTTTCACCAATTATCTGACTTGCAGGATGATTCTTTTGAGTGATTCTGGAGGAGGAATTTGATGTTGTCTGCTGATTTGAGTCTGTCTGAATATTTGCATCTTCATCTAGCTCAAAGTCTTCTTGTTCTGATTCTTAGACCTGTTCAACTTTAACTTCATCTATATCCTTTGTTGTTGATTCAATATTGTTCACCTCTCTTACTGGGATTCCTTCATCAACTTTTATGTCAATACAGTCAACCAATCTATGCACCCTCTTATTATAGCATATGTATCCTTTATTGTTTGTGGCATACCCCAAGAATATGCCTTCATCAGCCATGTCATCATACTTGCCAAGGTTATCATCATTATTCTTTATGTAACACTTACTCCCAAAGACTTTGAAGTGTTTGATTGAAGCAGGTCTCCCATACCACAGTTCATAAGGTGCCTTGTCAGTGTGTGGTCTGAGGTGGGATTTGTTAAGAACATGGACTGTTGTGTGTATTTCTTCTACCCAGTAGGTTTGACCAATGTTATTTTCATTCATCATTGACCTGGCCATTTGCTGCACTGTTCTGTTTTGCCTCTCAACTACTCCATTTTGTTGTGGAGTTCTTGGGACTGTGTATTCTCTCTTGATCCCATGTTTATCACATAATTCCTTGAACTCACTTGAAATAAATTCACCTCCTCTATCTGATCTCACTTCCTTTAACCTCTTGCATGTTTGATTCTCAGTTAAAGCTTTAAATATTTTAAATTTCTCAAATGCTTTAGCTTTTTCCTTGAGAAAGGCAACCCAATTAAGTCTGAAGTAATCATCAATGATCAACATGAAGTATTTTTCTTTCCCTGTGCCTTCCTATCTTGATGGTCCACATAAATCCATATGAACTAGTTGGAGTGGTTTCTCTGTTGAAGTAGAGCTCTTGGATTTAAACTGTGTCTTGGTTAGCTTTCCTACTTGGCAGGGTTTACACATAGAATCTTGTGGCTTTGATATCCTTGGAAGATCTTTTACTGACTCAAGATTTTTGAGCTTGATTAAGTGGTCAAAGTTTAGATGTCCAAGTCTCCTATGCCATAACCAACTCTCATCATGTTTTCTTATATGACACTCTTCTCTATCTTCTTTCAACACATATACATTATTTTATGTCCTTATGCCTTTAGCCACCACTTGTCCTGAGTTTACAGACTTTATCTTGCAATCCTTGGAAGTGAACACCACTTCACATCCTATGTCACGCATTTGACTTACACTGATAAGATTATGTGTCATCCCATCTACAAGCAATACATCTTGGGCTTTTCCTTTTCCATTACTCAAACTCACCAACCCTTTACCCTTGATTTTACCTGGAGCATCATTTCCAAATGTTACGTTTCCCGATTTTCTTTCACTTAGAGATAGAAACTTACCTTTTTCTCTCGTCATATGTTTGGAGCATCCACTATCTACATACCAAGGGTTATTTTGTCTTTGAGATGACAACACTAATCCACACTAGTCACTTTATTTCTTCTTCCAAACCTTGAAATTTTCAGCAAGGGAATTCAAATCTGGTTCATAGTTCCTTAAGAAACAATCAACAGCTTTATGTCCATAGTTATGACAGATGTAACATTATGGTTTGTTGAATAAAGGATCATAACAATTGTTATGCTTAACCTGTGTCCTTTTCTCATCCATCAAGTGATTTGCAGTCTGTGTTGGTTTGTTACTTGGCTATCTCATTCTTTGTCATGGTAGATATCTATACCTTGAATGTCTTGATTGCTCATATCTCAATTTTAAAGAAAGATTTATAGCTTTATGACCAACGTTAGAACAGAAAAAACAATATCCATAGAAAAACCTTGGTACCTGGAAAATGGTTGTCTTTTTTGAGAAGGTCGATTTCTTCCATGATGATGATTTCTTTGAACAGAGAGTACATTATTTCTCTGATCTATAGTTTCGGTTCTGGTACCTCTTTCGTTACTCCTCATGGGCAGTTGATTATCTTCTTTTGTTTCTGTAGGTTTTTTGTTGTCACTAGTGGTAGATTTGACAAACTTGATGGGTTATTTGTTGCTTGGTTGATCACTACTTGATCCCTCTTCATAAGCCAGACCTGTTTTCAGCTTTGGGTTTCTTTGTTGATTCATAATGATGGCCAATTCTTCTGAGGCTTTGATACTTGATAGATTTTGATGATACAAGGCTTGAAAATTCTCCAACTCTTTCCTAGTTTTCACTACTTCCTTTTCCAAAGCTTCACATCTTGCCTTCTTTTCTGATAACTGTTGTTTCAGAATGTCTTCGGTTTTCTTTGCCTCTTCTAATTCCACTTTTAGTAGGACAAAGTCTTCATCAAGTTCTTTATTTCCTTTCTTGAATTGTATCAACAATCATTTTTGTTTTCTCTTTTTAATTCTGAGTCTATCAATCTCTTCCAATCCACTGATCAGTTCTCCTTCCATATGAACCACAACTTCTTCTTCATTAGCATCACTTCATGTGATTTTATTATCATAATCCTCTTTGGCCATAAGAATGAATTCATTTAGTTTATATTCAATAGAGGATTCATCGTCTTCATCATCTGAAGGATCATCATCATTGTTTACACAAAGACTTTTCTTCTTAAAATTATTCTCTTTAAAGAAATTTTTGTGTTTGTGCTTCTCCTCATCATCATATGTCTAATCCTTTCTTTTGTGAGGGAATTTATTTGACAAATGACCTATCTTACCATAGTTGAAACATTTGAAAGACAGTTTACCTTTGTATTTTCCTGATCCCTTCTTCAGTCTTCTCACAATTTTTTCTTCAATTTCGTCAGGATCAGAATCCTCATTCTTGTTTGATTTAAATGATGCTTCTCTGGAGGTGGGTTTATCTTTAACTATTCTCATTTCATATGCAGTCAACGTTCCTAGAAGTTGATCAAACACTAAGGCTTTTAGATCATTAAGTTCTTCTATAGTAGAGACCTTCGAGTTGAACTTATCTGGTAGATATCTCAAAATTTTCTGAACTAAAGAGGGTTCCTCAATTTTTTCACCAAGTGATTTCATTGCATTTACCAGTTCTTCAACTCTCAGAAAGTATTTTCCAACAATTTCATCCTCTTTCATCTTCAGCTGTTCAAATTGTACTCTGTAGGTTTGAAACTTGGCGTCCTTTACCTTCTCATTACCTTCATAACTGCTAATGAGTTTGTCCCACATTTCTTTGGCAGTTTCTAAGTGCATAAATTTTACAAATTCTTCTTTTGCAAGCCCACTCATGATAACATTCATAGCCTTAGCGTTGAAGCGGAATTCTAGATTGTCATCATTCTAGTACAACTGGTTTTACATAACCAGTCTCTACCACATCCCAAACATCTGCACCTAAAGCCATTATGTAGGTTCTCATTCTAACTTTTCCAGAAGGCAAAGTTTGTTCCATTGAATAGAGGGGCCTTATTGGTTTAAGTTCCTTCATGGATTGACATGTTTAATCTCTATGATCTACACTTAGATAAAATGGGCCCTCTCTGATACCAATTTTTGGACAACTGAGAGGGGGGGTGAATAATTTGTTACTGTGCTTAAACAATTATATCCATTTTTAAACTCATTACAAAACTCTCAATGATGATCACAATAAATAAGTAGTAGAGTATTCAACATCAATCACACACATGATTAATACAGAGACAGATATTACTGAGGAAACCCATAAAGGGTGAAAACCTCTTCTTCTTTATATGATAATTATTTTTTGTAAATTATCATTCTTATGAGCACCAACTCATAATGACGCCACCACCTCTATTTTGCAAGCTGCTACTTGCTAAGAGCACCAACTCTTTGGTTTCTCTAGCACCCACTAGAAGGAAGTACCGACTCCCTGAATGTTCCAGACCAACTGGATGGAAGCACCAACATCCAGTGATACAGGCACCGACCTGTATATCAGAGAACCAATGTTCTTCCTTGCACCACCCTGCCACCCTGGTTTCTCTGGATGCAACCAGATGGAAGCTATAACTCCCTTCATTCAAGCACCTACTTGAAATTCTGAGGACAACAATTCTCCCTAGAACCTCCCAACCACCCTGAAATATAAAACTTTTCTTTCTGTGAATTTATTACAGTGATTCAATAGTTGTCATTGGCTTACCAGGCTTATCATTGTTCTTCTATGTTGCTCTACTATGCCTGCATCAATGTCTTCATGCTTGCATCCTCTTCATCTTTTTTATCTTCTCCTCTGTCTCAACATGCACACCTTAGCTTTCTCTTATTCTCACTGATATGCTTCTGTGTTCTTTTCTTCTTCTGTGCTTCAGCTCCTGCACATCATACTTCTACATGCATGCATTACTCACAACATTAGCACCAAGTTGTCTTCTATGTTCTTCATTTTTATAGTCTCTGTGCACCTTGTGCATTCTCCATGCTCTATCCCACTGCATACACTTCACTGTGTTCATCATCACTGGACCTTCTCCTAAGATCCTTTGGCTTTGCTGAATGTAAAATTCTTCGACCCACTTCCATCTGTTAGTCGACTCTATGATGAGTCTACACTCCACTGGTAGTTGCCTCGAGACTCTTCCTCTTCTCTGTCGATCACCCTGAAGACTCTTCGAATTCTCTAGCAGATGCAATCACTTCCTTCTGGTAGTTACTGAGATAATCTCCGCGCGTTCATGTGTTTCTCACCTTCTGTCTTCCTGAGGAAAAATTTATAGTGGGTGTTTATCCTTTCTGGCTAAGCCCTTTCCTTTCACATGTGGCCTCAGCCGATAACCAAATGCCTATTCAGAAAGCGTTTCACGATTTCGCAATCCGAGATATACAACTGCGAGTTTCCTCACTCCACTTGTGAAAACTCCAAAATGGAGCCTAGCTTTGCTAGCTCCTTCCCCTCACTTCTGCTGATAGGACCACTGGCTGTGACCACAGCCTAATTCTTAAATGCATTTCACAATTTTGTGTTTTGAGGATTATCCTGTGAGTCTCCTTGACTCCTTCCTCTAGAATTCTCGATATCCGAAATGGAGCCTAGAATATTTCATGCTCCTATATTCATGGGACCACTGGCGGTGACCACAACCTAATTCAAAAATGTGTTTCGTAATTTCACGTTTCAGGGATTCTGTGATGATTCGTCTCGACTCTCCATGTTGCGAACTCCGAAAAAGAGCTTGGATGCACTAGATCTTCTCTCCAACTCTCGATGATGTGACCGCGAGATATGCCCACTTGCTAATCATTTGAGCGCACTCTCCGGATCAATGGTCCATGATCCGTGGTGATCAGACGACTATCCTCCGCCCCGAAACTTCAGCTTTTGGGACTTTGGGGGAGTGTTGATGCTAAAAATCTTGAAACTAAACTCCCGGAGTGATGTCACTCGATGACATGTCATGAGCTGAGTGACTGCCACGTGTCACTCAGATTCATAATATTCACGTATTTGAACTGTCGAATCATCTTAACACTTTTCATTGTATGATATCACCACATGTCCTTGTTGATGTAGGCTGCCACCTATCCTTGCTAATGTGGTTTGTCATGATCTACCTCCTGGATCTGACGGCCCAGATTAGTCCTCAATCCAATGGCTAATATTATATCACGAGTTCGAGAGGTTAGGGCACCTCCTTTGTTTGAACTTTCAGTCAACGAAATGTTGATCTTTAGTCACATGTCCTTCTTGGATCGACGGTCCATATTTGTACTCGATCCAACGGCTGAGATTATATCGTGATTTTTCATATCGCGATTTTGAGAGGTTAGGGAACCTCCTTCCTTTGACCTTTCAGTCAACGAAATGCCAATTGCTCACCATTGGTCCTCTGGCTTCAACGACCAAGATCATTTCACGAGTTTGAGGGGTTAGAGCACCTCATTTGTTTGAATTTCCAATCAATGAAATGTTGATCTGTGACCATGTGTCCTACCCGAAGATGGATGGCCCTCTTGCTTTCAAGATTTTGTAAGCCTGCTTCTCCTTGCACTTTAAAGAACATGCAGGTTCTCCTCGATCCAACGACGGTCGAATTCCGCACTCGGATCTAATGCCCGATATTTTTCCTCCATCCGTGTGCTCCTCCTATCTGGACTTACGATGTCTTCTGAGCCTGTTTTCCATCGTTGTTCTTTCCATAAATGACAAGCTCACTCCCAACTGTAAACCTACCAATAGATATTCCTCACCTATTTGATGATACCAGCAGAGATCAATCTTCAAAACAAGTAAGTAATCTAAGAAACTTTTTGGGGTCTTGTTTGAATTTGTTGAATGATAAATCATCTATACAAATGTTACAAGGTCTGTTAGAAAAATGAAATTCTGGAGAAGAGATACAATTGGAACAGAAGAAAGTAAATCATGTCCATAGGAAGGCAAGAACAAATAGGGAGTTTAGATTGAATGAAAATATTGGAGACATTAACATGGGTGACATCATATTAGACTTGGGGTCTGAAGTAAATGTTTTTCCTAAGAAAACATGGGAATGTATGGGGGAACCTACATTGGGATACTAACCTATTCAACTAAAATTGGAAAATCAACATAGGGTGATACTAATTGGCAGATTGAAGGGCATACCAATGGATTTTAGATGGTGTACGCACTATGGAAGACTTTGAGGTAATTGATATAGTGGATAACACTACACCTTATCCAACATTGTTGGGACTGGATTGAGCTTTTGACAATCAGACTATCATCAATTTGAAGACCAAGAAAATGATCTTTGAATTAGGAGAATATATAGTTATTGCACCATTATATCCTTCAAAAGGAGGAACATTCGTTGAACCTGCGACAGAGAACTTCATCACAGAAGAGATAAATCAGTTGTATAGAACTACAACACGCGAGAAAGATTATGTTAACCCAACAACATATGGAATACTTAGTTGGAGAAGTGTTATTTCTTGTGCTTCAGAATATGACATGGGAATGGAGAAGTGGAAGCAACAATTGCATGAGATATCTACCCGAATATGTGCAAGAATGACGCATGCACTAAGATGGGTTGGCAGAGAGGTAAGAGAACCTCCAACTTTTTATGGTCATAATGATTTAGAAGATTTTTTAACAAAGTTTGAGTTAGAAGTTTTGGAAAGTCACAGGTTACCAGTTTTAGACATTTCCTTGAAAGCTACACCTGCACATTGGTGGGGTACTCATAAAGAGAATATTTAGAATTGGTACCAATGCAAAATATTATTGCGCATCATATTTGGCACAGAATAGGAGAAGAAAAATAGGAAAAAATATGATGGATTAGGGAAGCCCAGAGAACATGTATACAAATTCATAACCCAATGGAGATTGGTACCACTAGAAGAGTTGCCACGTCACTTTATTAATACATTGGAAGGAATCCCATGAATTGGTATACATAATTGGAACTGCGTAGAGGAACTACAAACTGGGGAGAATTGCAACAAAATTTTTTGATCACCTTTTCATTTGAACATGAAAATCCAAAGATAGATACAACACTAAATTTGATAAAAGAGAGGATCTTTAAAGAACCTGAATTTGAAATTGTAACATCTTATCAGAATCATAATAGACAGACATTTAGACAATTGCTACATTGCTATCATGTCGCAGAAGATGACCCAGCAGAAGAAAGCCCGCACGATATTTCAGATTAAAAAAATTGAAGGGGAAAGAGAAGTAGAAGGTCCAAAGTTAGAATCATGAGAGTTTGTTGCAACACTAAAGATAAATAAGGTAAATATTAGAACAAAATAGAATCTAAAGATTGCAAGTGTTAGTGACTATTGGGATAACCAGACAGTGGAAATAATAACAGAGTTATTTCACGAGTATAGTGATTTGTTTCTAGCGATGATTTCATAAATTAAAGGGGTAGCAGGAGAAATTGGAGAGATGAATATCCCCTTGAGACCATATGCTATACCAATAATACAGAGACCCTACAGGTTGAATCCAGTATATAAACAGAAAGTGAAGGCAAAAATTGATAAAATGTTAGAGGTTGGTGTAATAGAACTTGTTGAAGAATCTGAGTGGATTAGCCCTATGGTGGTTCAGGAGAAGAAGCAAGGGGGAATAAGGATTTGTGTATACTTGAGGAAATTGAATGATGCATGTTTGCATGATCCCTTACCTACTCCATTTATAGATGAGGTCTTGGAAATGTAGGAGGACAAGAAGCATATTCATTTACTGATGAATTTTCAGGATATCACCAGATCAGAATAACACCAAAGGATTGTCATAAGACTACATTTGCCACAGAATGGGAGTCATATCAGTACATAGTAATTCCATTTGGATTTAAGAATTCCCCTGCTATTTTTTCAAGGGTAGTGGTAGTTTCATTTAAGGATTTTATACATAAGTTTTTGGAGTTTTACTTAGATGATTGGATAATATTTAACTTATTGAAGATCATGTTGAAGTTTTGAGACTAATGCTAGACAGGTGTAGACAGTTTCAAATATATTTGAATATTAAGGAATGCATATTCAACGCACCATTTGGAATTTTTCTAAGGCATGTGGTGTGTAAACAGGGTATGTTGGTTGATCCTATGAATATTGATGTCATTGTGAATTTACCACCACCTAAGTCAGTGCGCCAATTGAGAGCTACACTTCTTCATATAGGATACTATAGGAAGTTTATAAAGAGCTATGCACTGATTAGTGATCCCATGGAGAAGTTGTTAAAGAAGGATATCAAGTTTCAGTGGAATGATGAGTGCCAATAGAGTTTGTACACCTTGAAGGATAAAATGGTGCAGTGCCAATTTTGGTGTTTCCAAATCGGTCAAAGGAGTTCCATGTTCATGTGAATGCATATTCAATAGCACTTGGAGAAGTATCGACACAACAAGGAGAAGGTGATATAGATCACCCAATAGCATTTGCAAGCAGGAAGCTCTCAAATTCAAAACAAAATTATAATACAACAGAAAGAGAAGGTTTGGCTATGGTGTATGCATTGCAGAAGTTCAAACATTGTTTGTTAGGCCAACATTTCAATATGTTCATAGATCACTCTGAACTTAAATACATGGTCAACAAGCTAGTGTTGGGGGGAATAATATGTAGATGGTTGTTGTTATTTCAAGAGTTTGATTTTGAAGTAGTTGTGAAACCTGGAAGATTGAATGCAGGATCATATCATCTATCTAGGATAACCAATGGGGAGGAACCAAGCAGTTTGAAGGATAATTTTCTTGATGCACAACTATTTTCAGTGCATATTGTTGATGAATATTTTGTCGATATCATTGAATTTTTTAGTACAGTGTTTTCCCCAAAGGAAAATACCACTGCGGAGAAGAAGAATTTGGTGGTTAGAGCTACAGATTACTGATTGGTTGCAGGACATCTGTATAAACTAGGAGCAGACAATATTTTAAGGAGATATGTTATGGAACATGAACATATTATCATTTTGGCAGAATCATACGAAGGAATAGTTGGAGGACATTATGCAGGGAAAGCTATTGTGCATAAGATACTACATGCAGGTTTATGGTGGCCAACAGTTTCTAAAGATGCAAAGGAGTATTGTTAGGCTTGTGATGTCTGTCAGAGGACAAGAAATCCATCCAAGAGGGATGAGATGCCATTAATACCCCAGGTAACTCTTAAAGTGTTTGAAAAATGGGCAATTGACTTTGTAGGTCCAATCAATCCACCAACTAGAAGATCAGGTGCAAGGTATATCATTACAGCAAAAAAATACTTAACCAGATGGGATGAAGAAGAAACAATAAAATATTGCAGCATAGAGACTGCAATACACTTTCTATTTGAACATGTAATTACAAGATTTATATGCCCTAGGATTCTGATGAGTGATCAGGGAACCCATTTTATTAATAGTACCATTCAGGAAATGACTGAAGAATTTGAGATACACTATTAGAAGATTATTGCATAACATCCTCAAGCGAATGGAACAATGGAAGCATTTAATAAGATATTGGAGAATTCATTAACTAATATTTGCAATGTGAATAGAGATTATTGGGATTTGAACATACCAGCACTATTATGGGCTTATAGAACCACATGTAAGAAAATCACAAGATATACACCTTTTAGAGTGGTGTATGGTCAAGAAGCAATAGTCCCTTTGGAATATTTGATACCTAGTCTGCATATTGCGTTCATTACAAACATGACATAAAGAGACACAACTCAAAAAATATTTTCTCAACTTAGGGAATTAAAAGAATATAGGATTATGGTTGGCTTCCATCAGGAAATACATAAAGAAAAGAACCAATATTGGCATGATAAACACATAAAAAATAATAACTTTAAGGAGGTATATCTGGTTCTCCTCTATGACAATAAATACTTACAACACCCAAGGAAATTTAGGATGCATTGGCTAAGGCCATATGAGATAAATTCTGTCACAGATGGAGGTGTTGTGCAGCTGCAGGATTTAACAAGCAAAGAGATTCAAGGATTGGTGAATGGAAGTCAAATAAAACTATATAGGGACAGATGACCTAGTAACCCTCAGCAGTTTCATTGTAGGAGAATACAAATGTACATAGTGTATATAGAAAAAAATGAAAAAGAAAGAAAAAAGTGGAAAAAGAAGAAAAAGGAAGAAAAAAAGGGAAAAAGGAGAAAAATACAAAAAGATGAAGACAGGAAGTTAGATGATACAACGCACAATAGACAGTAAGTGGTGGGAAATAATAGGAATACCTTGCACACCATAAAAAGGTGATAAGACAGAAAACGAAGCACGCCGAGACGGAAAGCGGTCAAGAAAAGGAAAAAAACAGTGGTCGAAAAAGTACAAGCGTGACAAAGCATTTATGACAAAATATATAAAAGCAGAAATTGTGCATGAGAAGACTCATTGTGTCATTGTGAAACCGAAATGTAAGGAGCGGAAACCAAGTACGAGAAGGTGATTTTGAGAAGTATTCAGTGGGGATTCAGAGCAACTTTTGCAAGATTTAACAGAATGGCGCCATCTAAAGTCGTAGCTCCTAGTCGAACTGCAAGGAAAAAACATAGTGCCATGAGATCTTCATAGGATAAAGTAGTTGAAGCAATAAACCCTATTCATCCAGAGGGAGTGGTAGATGTGGATGCCATTAATTCACCAGTCATCAAGCCAGTGATTCCTACACTTGTAGAAGAACAACAGGTTCCAGCGATAGAAGAGATGGAGGTCGAGATGGGGGGAGAAACAAGAAACCCTAGCACAGAGAAGAACCCCGTGAAACAAATCAGATTAGGATCACTAGAAAATATCGATGAGCACGATGATGAAAGAACAAATTCAAATGAGCCTAGAGGATAGGCCGAAGAAGCGCAAAACCCTGTTGCAAAACTAGCGCAACCGTCAGAGGAAGTACTGGTGGAAGATGTTACAGGACAACAATATTCAGACACAAAATACAAAGAGGATACACACCAAGAAGCAAGGCCATTGACATTGAAAATAAAGACAAAGGGAAAACAGATAGTACAAAGATCATTGCACAAACAGAAAGAAGCAACACTGACACTACCGCGCATACTCGAAGGAGTCATTATTCTTCCTGACATGTTAGGATGTGTGGATAAATTGAATTATTCATACCATGATATTGAAGACATGGACAAGTTCCCTAAGTTTTCACCACAAATATATATGGAGAGAAAATGTACAAATTCATCAGGGGTTCCAATTTTAGAGCCAAAGCAGTGGATAGCAGGGTTGTATAACAGAGGTATCATGAACTTGTTGGAAATTCCCCATTTTGGGAAGGGAAATAAATTCAATGCCTATGTGAAACAATTATTGGCCTTGGTGCATGGGAGTGTTCTATGGATGGATAGGATGGTATCAATAGATGTAGATTTAATTGCAAATATTACATATTTTCCAACAGATGGAGAAAAACCAGAATAATATTTGGATGATAAGACAAAGGAGAAAGCTCTGGAAGAGGAGATGAAGAAGACATATGACACTAAGAGAGGGTCCCAGGGAATCATAATTAAGAACCTGCGATGAGGTTGGAAAAAATATGATGGCTTGTAAAATTATAAGGAAATGTTGCAAGGAAGAATCACCTGTAGGAGTTATAGCAACAACTGCGCAGTATGCGAAGGGGACTCTACTAAGGTGGACTCCATATTTACTAAATTTGTTTTTGGATAACTGTAAGGATGCAGAGGATCTTGTAAAGGAGTTCCATTATGCATGGTTGATAATATTGATAGTTGTAGGTTGGGGAGAACCCAAATACAACGGATTTTACCCAAGGCCAGGAAAGTGCCGCGAAACTAAGTATACGACATTATGGCACACATCATATGCAAACAAAAGGAAGGAAAATTCCAACATATTTGCTATGTATTATAACGATATGAAGGAAATTTTGGCTAAAAAATGGAGGATACCACCAAAAGTGATGGAAGAACATCAAAGAATAACAAACTTTAAGGTTTCCAGACACAATATGTGGATCCAGACCAAAATGGATCCCAAAAAGGAATGTTTACAACTAAGATATTGTGTGACAATAAAAGAGGTACAATGGGCCATGGAATACTGGCATGAATAATGGAAGGTACTAGTAGCTTCCAAGAAGGGATCAAAAGGAAACGAACAAGTAGAAGCTAGCACTTCACAGAAATCAAATATTTTAGTAGCGAATACAAGAAAGGAAACATAACGCACAAAGGAAATAAGGGGGAGTGAAATTGTTAGAAAGCCAAGGAAGAAGAACCTTATCCCAAAATATTCAGTGCGGGAGAATGACCATGTAGAAGTAACAAACAAAGGAGTACAAAAGGATAATAATGTTCCTATGTAGGAGGAACTAGGAGGAGGAGATCTACCAAACATGGACGTCCCAGGAACATCAGTAAAAATAGAGACACTACCCATGAAGAGGACAATATTATAGGCATGACATCAGGGCAAGAAGATGAAGGGGCATAAAGGCGTTCCTGATTTCACATTGATAGAGGATGATGCAGAGATGGTTGTAGAAAGAGTACAGGACCATGCAACAGAGGCGTGGGATGATGCAGAGAAACAAAGGGAAGAAATATTCAAGAAGTTGACAGAGGTTAAGGATGAATTGTAACAACTTCAACTTACTAATGCACAACAGAGAGAACATGCGCAACAAAAAACTTCACAAGAAAGATCAGTTCCAACATAATAGACAACACAAATAATATCAATGGGAAGTGAAAATTTTTGCATAACTCGGGAGATGTTATAGGAGGATGAGGAGACATCGTAGAAGCAGTTGAAGGACATATATCACTTGGACTTGGAACTACCCAAGGTTCCAATGAAGGCGCTATACAAACTATAAATTTGTGTCATACATGAGATACAGTCTAGGGCACGCGCAGACGTGACAAGTCTAGAACTAGACAATGAAGTAAAGAGGAAACTGGAGTTTAAAATGAATTAGGTGCAATTTGTGAGATATTCAGTAAAGAAGAACATTGGTAAAATGGATTAGAAAGTGGAGGAAGTGTTTAAAACAATTCCTCACAGTGTGCAAGAAAGGGAGAGTTTACCAACATAGGAGAATATTGAAAAGATAGTACGGGCTATGGAGGCATACGTGAATCACATTATAGAATTGAATAAACTCCTAGAACATAGCACCCCACCAGAAGTTAAAACACAGATGGAGAAGGAGGTGACATTCCATAAGGATAATATTGCACAAAACATTCAAGAAATCACAGAGCTATATGATAGGAGTGTGCAAGTATGGACTAATCTCTAGGAAGATGAGAAATTGCAGGACTTAGAACAGAAGGAAGAAGGAGTAAATAATGTAGTGTAGGAACTCAAGCAGAGGCAAAAATAAATGAACATATCAGATAGGATGAAGAGTGTGTAGGAATTGAATAATTTGCATACATAGTTGAAGAGCATACAGGTTTAGAAGCAGTCAAGGCAGAACAAATGTTGACTGATATTGATGCAGCCAAGGGGAAGATTGAAAAAATCATCTTGGAGACTGAATATTTTTTCAAGGAGCATATCATTGTGCAAACTGTGGAGTCTATAGTAGAGAATAACACACAAGTGAAAACTCAGGTGGAAGATATTGTAGGAAAATTCCATGCACTGGAGAAGTCAACACATGATGCAAACACTGGCTGAGTGGCTTGGGATGAGCCACAAGTGAGTGTTGGGGGCATGTTGGCACAGACCTTTTTGGGGACCAGAAAAGGAGCACATGTTGAGATGCAAGAAAAAGAATCACGCAGAAGTAGTAAATTCAAAGGAAAGGAAGAAGGACATGAATCAACTGCGTGAAGGAAATTAGAAAGTGGAAAAAACAAATCCACTTAGGGTTAGGGTTTTGTTCATTGATTGTAATGGGTTTTAACCCACTTTTATAGAATAAATATGAGATCTAAGGAGGTAAGGATATATGATGATAGTTGTGAGTTCCTAGCAAGAGTTTGAGTGACTAGTTAGTTTTGGTATGAGTTTTTTTTTAAGTTTTAGAGCTAATAGTGAGATGATCTATGAGTCTATGTTGAAGAGAAAGATATGAATTGTAAATGAGGGCAAGGTCACAAGTTGTATATCTTGGTGCAACCTTGTTAGCCTCATCATCACCAAACTTATGATGTAATGTGTGCAACGCAAAACCTTAATGAAGGATAATAAAGAAACAATGAATGCCATATCTTTGTGGACGTAGCCCAGGGGGGGTGAACCACAGTAAAACATTGTGTCACTATGTGAAATGTTTATTTTATGTCTTGCAATGGTTTATGATGAATGAATGAATCTATTAGTAGTAAAATGCAACGTGCACTAGAATAGTTCAGATATTTACTACAAAATGAAGTTTAATGAATGAATATGGTTACAGTATTGTAGATCTAGATTTATTGATATGGTATAATGATAGATATGATGTATGTTGAAGTAAAAA